>VURO01018900.1:72780-111664 GCA_015108175.1 Pelvicachromis taeniatus | reverse complement strand
TGTTTGTTTGCGCGGTTGTTAAATTTTTGGTTTGGACATTTTAGACAAAATTTTAGACAAAATAAGTAAACTGCTAACAGGCCACAAAGACATTTAAAGACATTCAAGTGGCAGGCACCAATGGTCTGGCTGGACTCATATTGTAATGTTGTTATGTTTAGCATTAGGGTGTCCACTGAGAGGTGTTCGTAACATGTAGTCTTCTTTCACCATTATGAAAGGGACTCATAAAATGAATAGAAGCCCGGCACAGTCACTGCATTGCTGTTCAGGTCACTTCAAATAACATTTTCCATTTATGTGCTTTTCTTAAAACTGTTTTAGAGATGTGTCAATTCCACTTTATGGTCATTTCATTATAGTTTGTGTTGCTGCTGAATTGTACACCATCACCCTTCTTATATTGTAGAAATAGTAGAAACACCATCTATATAGCCAGAAGCAGATACACCTGCTGGGAGGATGGGAGAGAAACATGAGCTGTGGGTCCTTGAGAAGTCTTAGAAACCAGCCACAATGCCAGTAAACTGTCTGAGTGTGACTATTTGGTTAAACGCACATTTGTTTATGTTTTCCATGGAAATAAACTCAACTGACTGTGACTACAGTAAATGGGAAGGGTGTCTACAGGCCTCTCTGATAGACTGGATCTCCTAATTGGATAGCATGCAAAAAAGAAACCTTGGGGTATTTAAATGTATTACTGGTGGATAATAGCAAATACATTTGCTGTTAATCAAATATTCTCACTGACAGCCTTCAGCCTGAACAGTTGCCCTGTTTGCCTGGTAGATAAATCAGCCTTAAGTATAGTAATGTAGTAGTAAAGTAAAAACTGAAGTAAAAACTACATCCTCTACAATGATGCAAAGTTAGTCCAGAGCTGATATCTGACTGCTTTAACTGGATGTACCCAATAAACTGACCACATTAACAGGAATACACTTTGTGCAAAGTTTACACAGTCCTGCAATAAGAACATTTTTGCAGCAGTTTTGATGTTGAGATGCCAATTTAAAGATGTTGGAGATAAGTTGACGAAGCTCCCTCGTATTTTTAGGTCATGGGTGGTATTTGTGTTGGTTTGTGACACACTACATATACTCTCTAATGTTCTCAACAGGTCCTTTTCCTGTTTACATGCTCCAAAATGTACTGAGCACAGCATTGTTATCTTTATACCCAGTGAATTCCATAAAGACCCAGTTTGGATGCTGTGATTTTTCTCAGATGCCTACTATAGAAAATAACCTTCTACACAATGCAATGGGTACCATGTGCTCTATGTGTGTGATTGGTGTTTACTGTATTTCTACACAGCGCCACCCTAAACCCACTCTATTTGGATTTCTGTGATTCCTGTTGTTTGATTTCTATCACTGTTGCTTATAAAGAGGTCTGACAGGAGAGTATAATAGACTACAAACATCATCACATGTGCAAGTCAACTTCTTTTATAGTTTTTATTTTAATGGGTCAAGTGAGGTGTTGTTTTTATGTTGCAATATTGGTCCATTATTTTTATACATTGTGTGGGAGTGTTGTCTGAGGAGGAACCAAAGGGGGAAAAAAGTCAGGGAGTGAAACAGCATCTATCTGATGCAAAGCAAACAAAAAAGAATAATTGTGAGCTTTCCTCAAAAAAAGGGGCTGTGATTGTTGCAGGACTGTTGTTTTAACTTTTGCTTTGTATTCCTGGATTTGCGACCATAGAAAAAGGGAAAACAAATGAACAAGTAAACACCTAACCTCATCCTCCAGCTCAGTGATGCTAATGGACACCAAAATCTACACAGTCCGTGTTTTGTATTGGACCGGTATAAGTGACATGTTTGCACTACAACCCACAACTTTTGAACAGAAACAAAAAAGTCTGAAATTAGTTTGAGAATTGTCACTTTTGCTTAGAACGTGTTTACAGAGATTAAGTGATGTGATTTCATCATCAAGCTGAAGAAAAAGTCTTGTTTTTATGTTTTATTTTTTTCCCTCACTATGCACACAGTTGTCCAGGCTTATCTATCTGACCCTTTTCATTTTTATCATGGTGGGAGGACCACGCTGCCCCTGTATGTGGGCTGGACTCTCTTCTGCAGTTGTTATTGTATAACTAGTCATTATGCAATTACAATATTGTATAACTCCTTTCGTTTTTCTGTGTTCCTCTAGTGTGTGTGCCCCCACTACCTGCATTAGGTTGTGATGACCCACACTACTTCCAAATGTATCTGTGACCCTCCCCAATCCTGACTCCTAACCTCTAATCCTGACCTTTGACCCCCACTATGGGCAGTGTTGGCAGTGGGGTGGCAGGAGAGCAGGAGTTTGCCATGAAGTCTGTGGGCACGAGGACCACCCTGCCCCGAGCACCTCCTCTCTCTCGCCGTTGCCCTGCTGATCGCAGCTGCAGCGCAGAGCGGCTGCCACGCCCCCCAGCAACTATATCAGACGGGACGGCCTCTAGCGATGAACGAGGGAGTGTTAGTATCGGGACTGGGACCTGTACTGGGACTGACCGGCCCACCGAAACAGCCTCCTCCACCAACACTGAATGTACAATGGCAGCCCCGTCCAACAACAACCAGTTAGACTGTGGCAACGGAGCGGGCAGAAGGGAGTGGGAGAGGCAGCGTGAGAGGGGGAGAGACAGGGACCGGGACCGAGACTGGGACCGGGAGAGGTTAGAGAGGGAACGAGAGAGGGAGAGGAACCGGGAGAGGGAGCGGGAAAGAGTGGAGAGGGAGAGGCTGGAACGTGAGAGGGAACGTGAGAGGGAGCGAGCCAGAGAGAGGGAACGAGAGAGGATCGAAAGGGAGAAGATAGAAAGGGAGAGAGAGCGTGAGAGAGAGAGGGAGAGGGAGCGAGAAAGAGAGAGGCTGGAGAACGAGAGGATGGAAAGAGAGCGAGAGAGGGAAATGCAGGCTGCAGGTTTAGATGTTTGTGGGAACATTGTGGGTCGAGGGGCAAGTGAGAAGAGCAGTGTTGGGATGAGCCAACACCAGCACAGAGAGATGGCAGCCGCCAGAGCCGACAGCGAGAACAATCCAGCCAGCCATAACCACAACCCTCCAAACCACAACCCTCCCAAGATCATGCCTGTGTCAGGCAAACTGGAACAGGTACTTCACACACAGCAGGTCAGCACCTTCAGAGAGGGATCCAAAACAAGTCTATCGGGTCACAAGCTAATAAGAACAGGAAATTCTATTTATTTTTGTGATTCTTCTGAAGTTTTTTCCCCCAGAAAATGTGTGCATTTCACACAGCTTTAAATTGTTAGGTCATTGCAAATTATTGCAATGAATCACTCTGGTGAGAAAGTTTTAAACACCACTGATTTATATGACACTCTTATAGTCACACTATTGAACATTAGATTTCAGTTTTTCCAAGTATGTCTTAGCTTAAACTACTGAAAAAGATTCAATAATTAAACAATTCCTTTTAGTTCATCTTTATTATTTTATTAAGAAGCAGTGTGTAAACAGTTCATCTTTGCCATGCTGTTTTCTAAAATCTTTGGAATAAAGCCCCATCTTTCCACAAACTGTTTCCTTGCTGAGGTTTTTGTGGAGAGCTACTAACACAAGGCAATGTTTTTCAAAAAGATGGCAGCTTTATTTGGCTGTCAAAGATTGTTGAAGCTGTATTTTAGCTTTCACTAGCTTTTAAAAAGCATGAGATCTGTAAAATGATCTTATGTTTTCATGAGATCTACTTAGGCTGCTGCCTCCACGACCCGGCCCTGGATAAGCGGAAGAAGATGGATGGATGGAGATCTGTAAAAATTGATAGTTATAGTAACCATTAAAAACATATACTTAAAGAATATGATGCATGCCACGTGGAAAATGAGTGTTACTAGGAAGAAGACCTTCAGAAATAAATCCAAAAACTCTTGTCTTAAGTAGGTTCAAATACATAATACTTTACATAATATCAGGTGCAGCATTCAAATACATAATATCATCATTTTATTGTTGAATGTGTATTTTGCTTTACTTTTGTCTGTAAACTGCAGCTCATATAGCTCTTCTCTCCCTTTTCTTGTCTTTCACAGGCAATGCAGAACAACTCAGGCCTTGTGCGTCCTTCTGCATTCAAGCCAGTGGTGCCCAAGAGCTTCCACTCCATGCAGAACCTGGTAGGCCAGGCAGGAGGGGCTGGAAATGAGGGAAAGAATGAGGGAAGGAGTGAGGGGTTCAGTGAGGGCAGAGTAGGCAGGAGAGGCAGGGATGGAGGAGGAGGAGGAGAGTCAGGAGAGGTCCCAGAAGCCCTGCTCCTTGATCAGGACAGCCCAGTAAGGGTTAGCAGAAGTGATGGAGGGGGAAATGGTAATGAAGTGGTTCAGGGAGGCATGTCCGATTCAGGCAGAAACTCCCTGACCAGTCTGCCCACCTACACGGGCTCAGGGTCTGGTTGTGGACCCCCAGCAGTCCTGGGGCCTCTCAGTGCTTCTACCAGCCACATCAACAGATTGGGCATGGTTGGAGCCGCTGCAGGCCTAGAGAAGCTGGAGAAGCCTGGCTACCAGGTGCAGCCATCATCCATGCTTGCTTTGTCTAAGACTTAATAGACCGTGCTCTTATCATATTTGATGTACTGTGACGTGTTTCTCACCTTCAGAATGGGATCAGCGCCTCAGACAGCGGCCGGTCCTCCTCAGGAAAGAGCTCTTCGTCCTATCAGAGGCTGAGCCACCTGAGTGACGCTCCAGCACCTCTACGCCCCTCTCCCTCCTCGGATGACATCATCCAGGACCTCGAGGATCGCTTATGGGAGAAAGAGCAAGAGGTCAGAGCCCGCTCAAAAATATCTGACATGTTAACATTTAAAAGGCTATTTCACCTGAAACATGAGTTCATTCATTTTTTTTATTTTATCTATTAATTTATTTTTTGTTTGTTTTGATTTATGTTCTCAGATCTGTTTCCAAAATGTTTGGGCTGCCTCACCAGTACATTGGAGATGAATGACATTTCAATTTTAGTACACAGAACATTGTAAAATTGAAAACAAACACAAAGACGTGAGCTTATTTCTTTGCTTTAATCAAATGTGACTTACGTTGACTCATTGAATTTGGTTCAAACTAAACATTCCCAAACTGTTAACTTATTATTATTTACTCTACAAATAATGTGATGTAATTGTTGCGACAACTGTGAAAGTTAAAATTTGCATTTGCTTTAAACACCTGAGAAATAAATCGGTCACATTTTACAAATACTGGGCTCCACAGACATAGACAAGTTTTCTGCCTTCATTCAGTCTGATAGATTTTCCTCTGAATCTATATCTCGGGCTGCTCTTTTAGCTGCTGAAGATATTTTTATTATTCTGTTTAAGTGGCTAATTTGTGGCCTGACTCCCGATGCTTCCCTTCCATCAGGTGCAGCATATGCGCAGAAACCTGGACCAAAGCGAGGCAGCGATCATTCAGGTGTTTGAGGAGAAGCAGCGCGTCTGGGAGCGACAGATGGATGAGCTAAGACAAAACTATGCCTCACGTCTGCAGCAGGTGACTTCATTGCAAACTTTAATGCAAACAATGTTGAGGTGCATTTGCACTTTGTTTTCTTTACTCCAAACACAGATGATGAAAAGTTTATTTAAGTAATTCAAAGTTAGTTGCGCAAAAGGTGACTTTTTTTATATTAGTCCAATTCAAAGTTTATAATATTTTGTATTTAAATCAATATGTAAGTATTTATGACGTGTATAGTTCTGTCAGATTAGTAAGACTAAAGAAATTGCATTATATGAAAAAGTATTAGGGTTTTACATAGGTTCAAGTCATGGATATAAAAGAATTTGTATTACAGTTTAAAAACTTTTAGAAAAGCTACATGTGAAGTAGGTGTAAGCTTTTAAATGGTTAATATGGAAATCAAGAAATAAGAACATATAGCTGAAATGCAGTATATTATATGAAAGCATTTAAACACTGTATATGTTCAACCTTTCACAGCTTAATGTATCAGGGTATGTTATTAACGGGTCTAATTATACACTGGGTCGTCCATGTGTAGATATGTTCAAAGCTTGCATTTTCATCTGCAGGTTACCCGTCGGGCTCAGCGTTCCCAGACTGCCCTGCAGGCCCAGATAACCCGTCTGTCCCAGGATAAAAGGAGGCTCCAAGAGGAGATGGCGGCTCTGTTGGCCCAGAGAGAGGAGCTGGAGAGAAAATGTTTGGATTACAGGAAGGAGCAGGCTGACATCTTGCCTCGTCTGGAGGAGACCAAATGGGAGGTGAGATGTGAGGACATGTCGAGTTGTTGAGATTGGGTCAAATCTTGAGCACTCAGAATATGCATATGTGTGTGTGAAGTTAACTTTGCTGTGTAATTTTAAATGTGGCCAAACATGTTGTGATTGTTCTTTAAAAGAATCAGACTTTTTTTCTGAAGGCATATGTTGATGCCTCGTGTTTGATTTAAAAAGATGAATTATTGCTTATTCTGTGAAAATCTAGTTAAGCGATCTAGATACTTATCAAAAAGAATTTTTTTAAACTACTGGGTGAGGTGATAAGAAAGAAAACTGTTGCCAAATTTGTTCAAAGTATGAAGGTCACAAATATTTTGTCCCCAGACTGAAATGAAAGATGGTTCAAACTGCTGCAAAGGAACCAAGGAAAGCTTCATATAATAGTAACTAAGCTCCAAGATAAAGGCACATTGCTGCCTGAATACAACATTTTTGTCAGTGAAAGTTTACTAAAAGGTGAAGATCTTTGCATTGGCTCACATTAGCTGTAAAAGTCCCCACAATGCTGATTTGAAGTTGTATTACGGGGTGTCTTTGCTGAACACGAAATCAGAGTTGTCAGTCACAGTTGTAAAGTTACAGTTTGGAGAAGGTACGACTGAACTTCAGAGAAGTGGAACAGTTTGCTCAAACAGTCAAACCATCAGATAGTAAATATGGAACTCCCATTAAGTGCCACCGAAAGCATTCGATTGGACTGTTAATCGCAAAAGGGTGCCATACACTCTGTTAGGTTAAGGGTTTCAGGATTTTTGGCCATGCCATTTTGCAATGCAAGTGCTTATGCAGAGGTGTTTAAAGTTCTGTTATATTTGTTTGTCGGTTAGCAAGACTTCATCAAAAACCATGACGTTAGATTTAATTAAACTTAGAGAATTTGGACCACTGTTGAAGCCAGAATCCCTAATTTGTTATGCTAAACTAGAGCAACCTGTCTGTATGAAATGACATAGGCAGCAAATTTACAAAATACTTACTCACTGTCTAACCTTCCTGTGGCAGGTGTGCCAGAAAGCAGGAGAGATCTCCTTGCTGAAACAGCAGCTGAGGGAAAGTCAGGCTGAAGTAACCCAGCGAGCTGGAGAGATGGTGGCCCTGAGAGGCCAACTAAAGGAGCTCAATGCCCAGCTGAGGGAACGGGAGGAGGTCATGCTGGGCCTGAAGGACTCCTACAGCAGCAAGAGTGTGGAGCTGGAGAAGTGTGAGGGAGAGCTGAGGAGGACTCTGTCTGAGGTAGGTTTTCGGTCACACCTGAGGACTAAACAATGATGATTACAAATAACAGAACAGCAAAATCAGACGAATACTTTATATAAATCAATCATTAATTAATATTTTACATAAAAGAATAAAAGTGGCTGAATAAACTGAATTGGTCTCATAAGATACGCCTCAGCTTCTCCTGTATAAAAAATTAATCACTGTCATATTTAAGATATTAATTGCAATGTCTATAATTGAATTAATGAGTCCAGCAGTGGTTCAGTGTATCTGCTGAAGCTCTGAATCAACAGATTGTTTCAAAATTGTTTCTTTTTCCATTTTATGCACATAAATATAATCGAGATTCACTTAATCTCAGACAAGATATCAAACTACAGATGAAAGTTAGTCTATGTGGCTAAATATATTTACAAGATGAATTTAAGTGTTCATTTTAATTAATATTGTCACGGTCCTGGGTCTGTGACCCGGGGTTTTTAGTTTGTTGCCTTTTATTGTTTATGGGCTCATGTTTTGGGTTTTTTGGTTCCGTTTGCCCTTCATGTGATTCTGTGCTTTTGTTCTGTGAACTGTCACCCCTGCCTGTGTTTCCTGTTTTATTTTGAAGAGTCTTGTAGTTCTATGGTTATTGCGTTTAGTTTTACTCATGTCTGGTGTCATCGTTATGATTTATTCTAGTTACCTCAGGTGTTTCCACTTTCCCTGATCTCCTCATGTGTCTTTTTAAGTCCTCTGTTTTCTGTGTGTCATTGTCAGGACGTCTGTTAACCCCCCACAGCTTGCCTTGTTGCCACAGTTTGCCATAGTGTCGCATAGTCTGTCATAGTGTTTCATTTGAGTTCTTTCATAGTTTTATGTTTGCTTCTATCGGCCAAAATAAAGGCTTGTTTTCTGTTAAACCTGCAACTTCTCGACTCCTCATCTGTATCTGCTCCTGGGTCCTCATCCTCAACACTACGGCGCGCACCCTGCGCCGTGACAAATATGTATTGCCCTCTCTAAATAAATACAAACATAAATAAGCAAAATGTCATAATTAAAGACCTAAATATCATTATCCAGGCTTCACATTCTTTACATTTACAGCCATCATTATGTGATGCAAGCATGTGCTTTCAATCTTATTGTAAAGTAATAATAAAACATTATCTCATGACCCATGGCTCACTTGTTTGGTGCAGGTTGGAGAATAAGATAATCGAAACAATCAAAGCCCAGATTTTTCATTTGGTGGAGACAGCTGGCTGCTTCAGGGTCCACAAAAAGTGCAACACACTCCGAAGCAGTCGGGAAATAATTTACAACAAGTGAGATTGCAGGATTGGGATGTTTACCACTAAATCTAGATTGTTGTGTGGTTAATCCTCAAAATCCTTTGGAGGGATTTCAAAAACTTGGCTGGGAGACTAGGACAAATTGGGGATTGGGCAACATTATATATAACAGCTGCAACATTTTTTTTCCTTTTGTGCTGAATGAGCTTGTAATCAGCTTACACACATACAGTAAAATGTCTGTGTAGGTTGGTTATTTTTTTAGTTAAGGAGGCAAGTTTAGACTCTTTTAAAATGAAACAGATGCATGTGTCAGATGCTAGAGTACACATTGATTGAGTTGAAATGAGGTTTCCTATAACAGCTGTTACCTTTCTGTTACCTACCTTTCTGCAGGTGAGCATCCTTAGAGAGAAGCTGGGTGTATTTGAGGCAGAGGTGCTAAGTTTAAAACGGGCTCTGAGTGAAGTGAGCAGAGGGGCAGAAGTTGTTGTGAGCCCTAACCTAGCTGCTGCAGGACTGCTGCCTCCGTGGGGAGGTGTCCACTGTCCACGAAACCCAACTGAGCCCTCAACAAACTCCCTCACCCCAACGTCTGACACCCTGCTAAGCCTTCAGAGTGATGAAGCCAAAGCCCAAAGACAGGAAGCTCAGAGACAAGAGAGGCAACAGCGCGAAGAAGCTCAGTGGCGTGACGTGCAACAACGGCAAGACGCGCACGTTCCACAGGACCTTCAGATGCGTCAGGATGCCCAAATCCGACCAGAGGCCCAACTCCGCCAGGAGGCACAGCTGCGCCAAGAGGTTCACCTGCGTCATGAAGCCCAGATCCGTCAAGAGGTCCAACTACGCCAAGAAGCACAGCTGCGTCAAGAAGCGCAGCTCCGTCAGGAGGCCCAACTTCGCCATGAGGCTCAAATGCGTCAAGAGGCCCAGCTACGTCACGAGTCCCAACTCTGCCAGGACGGCCATCAGCCACAGAGGATGCAGGAGGGTCACTGGGATGAAGCGGGGGAGCTGCGCAGGCAGCTAGAGCAGTTGCAGGCTGCGTTACGGCTGGAGCGACAGCAGCGGGAACGTCAGGCCCTCAACTTTGACCAGGAGCGCCACACCTGGCAGGACGAGAAGGAGCGGGTTTTGAAATACCAGGCACAGCTGCAGCTCAGCTATGTGGAAACACTCCAGAAGAACCAGGCCTTGGAAAAACGTATGAGCCAGCTGGGAGCTAAACAAACCACAACCACAACCACCACCACTGTTACCACTATCACCACTACTTCCCCCACCTCCTCTAACTCTCCACCTCCACCGCCACCAGCTCTCTCATCTCTGTCTCCTCAGCCTCTGCCGTCTCTCTCTGGCCCTATCGCCCTCACCCTTTCTCCACCTTGTGAAGACCAAAAGGGCCCTCCTTCCCTCCACCAGCTTGCACCTCCCTGGGCTGGACCCTCACGCCTGGAGAGGATTGAGTCAACTGAGATATAGAGACACCTCCATGGAGGAAATTCTCCATTTCACTACATTCACAGTGACCAAGGCCTGTCACACAAAGCCACTTCAGCATACAGTAGAAAAACAATTCAGTCTACAATAGAATAAACCAGTACAGTCTGACATACTTTTCAAAGCAACCATAGACACAAAGCAGCAACAGGAGCCGACTGTTAAAATGCAACAAGAACAAAGTAATCTGAACAGGAACTTAACAACATGAATCATTATCAACGATTTTTTTTTTCAAGCTCCTAAGCAGCCTTTCTATCACTTGTTGCTAATTACAGCATCCAACATAATCAGTGTTTATGAAAAGTGTGCCACACTAACGGATGGCAGCAAAACAAAATATTAAATGACGTGTTTAGATTACAGCGCTAAAACATGAGTCATTTAATGCCCATGCTAGAAAAGGACCAAGACAATCAGGGATATTGTCAGAAACGATCAACAGGAATATAATGTGGTATTTATTCATTGTAAGTCTGTGTCACTGGTTATGTAAAAGTAGAATTAGTGGTCAGAGTGTGTGATGTTAACATTTTTGGCCAGAGAGCGCCTTACTCCAGTCTTTCCAGCATGTGTATGCTGGGAACAGTTAGTGGGGGGATCAAGCGTCATGATTTCAGCGCTTTAATCACGACCTTAATTATCAGCAATCCAGTCAAAGAGAAGCGTTACATATGGCTGGACTATTTAATTTATAATCCCAGCAGTTATTGACGTCAGCGGTCTCACAGACTGATTCAGTTTATTTCAAGTCATTTCATGCATAGGGTCCAACACACATGGCCCATTTAACATTATTAAGACCAACAGAGTTTATATTTTCTACAAATTGAATTTAAATAGATATGTTTAGCAGATAATCAGCCCCAAATGAAGGCAGAACAGGTTTCAGGTCGCAGGAGAACGTGGTTCACCTTCACTCCAGTATTCCTGTGGTGACTACAAATGAACACCAGGGGTCAGTGGAGAGCTTTCACTGCTTCGCAAGCAGATGGTGTGAATGGAAGCACACAATTTGAATTTGGTTATTATGATAATTGTGTCATTCACAGCCAAGACATCTGTGAAAGCAGTACTTATCCCCAAAGTTAAAAAATTTTATAGAATGTATGATAAACTAGAAAGAAATACTTATAATAGTTATAGATTGTACATTTTTGTGTACGAGAGAAAGAGAGAGCGTGTGCGAGCGAGTGCGTGCATGTGTGTAAACATATGAAAAGCTTCAGCTTACGAGATTGAGGATAGAGGGACTAGTGGCAATAGAGCAAGTGAAGATATAATATAAGGAAATTGGGATTTTCTCTACAGTAACATGTACATCAAAGCTTGTGAGAGTTACATTTCAAACCGAGGGAGTGTGTATATGCTGGAAAGTCTTACTTTCTTCTGTATATTTCGTTTAGATAAAGCAGGGGATAAGGAAGTGTGAAAAAAAAATCAGACGAGTGGAGAGTCTGCCTCTTTAAAATTGAGAATTCAGGCTAACTGCACTATGTAGTGTCCTACACACAAGTTATGATGTACAGTAGACTCAGATGTGAATATCATGGCTTTTATATGTGTTGTTTATGCCAGCATACAAAGATGTTGCTCAAGAATATTAACTTATCTCTAAGGTATTATATAGTATTATCATCATCTTTATTACTGTTATTATATTATGGTGAACTGACAGAGAAAAAAAATGTGCCATTTGAGCTTTCCTTTATGTGGTTTTTGTTTTTGTTTGTTTTTTAACTGTGTAGATAGCCTATCGGCCTACCATGATGGTGCAATCATAGCAACCCTGTCCAAAAATGATGTTCCTTTTTGATGTAGGTGATAAATGTAGTTACAGTATTGCATTGTTTAGAGAACAAAATGCCACCGATTTTATACATATTTCCAATTTATTGTTTGCATTTATGTTACTAGTACTGCTCTGGCTTGATTAAAACCCACCTCTTTGTTAAATTCAGCAGAACTAATAAAGATATGTGAATAATTCAACCCTTTTAGTTCTTCAGTTGTCCTCATGTTTAAGACTAAACTAAACATCTGGAAATCAAGTTTTGAAAAGTTTCAAGTCCTTGAAATAATGCTCCATTAAATAACTATTATTATGTTAGCGCCTCAGAGCAAAAAGGCCCTGTGTTTAAATCCAGGTAAGAATAAATGTGCACGTGTTCTCTGTGCCTACTGGGTATCCCAGGTTACATCACCATCCACACATATGTATGTTAAGTGATGGTTCTAAATTGGCCATCGGTGTGGATGTCAACATGAGCTGTTGTCTGTCTCGTGTCCCGAGGAAAGCTGCTGTTGAGTAACATGACAGATGATGGATAGATGGAAGTTGTTACACTGTCTTTTAAGGCAGTGGTTTCCCATTCATTCCCCTTAGATTATTTACGAAGTAGAAGGAGATAAAAAAAAGATCTGTCATTTTTTTCTTTATACTTCAAAAAACCTCTAAAAAGCATTGAAAAATATATACCTGGCCAGTGGTGAAACATTTGAGGTATTCGGATCATGTAAATAAACTAAAAAGAAATGTTACATGCTACAGTAATATATTATTATACATTATATTTTGTAACATGGTCATTACAAGTAATATATTTCAGCAAAAGTTTAATGTAGGTTTATCTAATTTACTTTGAGTTCAACTTACTGGTAACTTTGTCAGATACACCTGCAATTTAGGCATGCAGGTGCATCCTGAAGATTAAACTGTGCATCAGAATAGGGACGAAAGGTGACTGAAGTTACTTTGAATATGGTATGGTTGTTTGTAGTAGTGAAGCTGCAGAACCTGCTGGGCGACTGCAATTATTTCCACAAAAACATTGCTAGGTTTACAGAAAAAAAGCTATACTTTTATGCAGTTGCGAAGGCAACGGGGGGTCCAATCCAGTATTAGCAAAGTGTACCTAATAATATGGCCAGTGAGTATACATTATAGTAAGGTAGTGCATTAATTTGCAAGCTTATTTTTGTATGTAAAATCTAAATCTGCAACATGAAGCAGACAACAACTGTCACAGAATAGAAGCACAATGTGAATGTGCTTAAGTAAAAGCAACTCAGAAAGAGCCAGTGTTACCTAGGCTTATAATGTGGAATGTAGATACTATAAGGTGTGAAATTAAATACTGAAAGGTATAATAGTGAGCAAAAATAACAATCCTCAAACAAAAGAAGTCTGGGTTCATCCCTCTGAACACTATGTATCCAATTGAAATGTCTTTGAAATGAAGTAGGCTGCAGCTTTTATAGATGAGCAATCCTGCTGACCTTCATATAGAGAATGCAATACAATATACACATGAGAAAGGGACAAGATGGACACAGTGCAGTTTTAGATAGAAAATGCTGAGACCTTGCCATTATTATTTCGTGGATATAAGGTGAAAATTTTTAATTAACACATCTCACCATCAGTAGAATAGAATAGAATGGCCCTTTATTGTCACTGTACATGTACAACAAAATTATGAAAAAAGGTCCATAGTCAGTTATTTACATTACAATTAACATTTTGGTGTATAGAGTTTTCTAATAGTTTAGGTTTGAATATAGAAAAATAAGTATCTATGTTATCTATGATTACATTTGCATAATTTTCAAAAACTGGAATCGGAGGATTACAAACATTTACTCTTTAAAGTCTACTTTTAACACATTCGAGTCAAAGGTTTTTCACATAGTATTTTGAATGTCTCTTCATGACCCCACAAATCAGGAAGCACTGTTATTAAACCGAAAATTATAATGTTTCACTCTATTGTTAGGAATAAAATCTTAATTCAATCAGCACATAAATTCTACTCAAAATCCACCTTAAGAATATCGATGGTAAATGACACTGGAAGTATGAGTGGTGTGGATAGTTTTTTGCTATGAGGATTTTAAAAAGTCATTTTGAGAAATGACCTTTAAAAATGTATTGGAAAATTCCACTGATTTTTTTTACTGGCAAAAAGGTATAGCAAAACAAAAACCTAATTGTAGCACTGTTTTGAATGTTTTTTTACCCTCAGAGGATGTAGTCACTAGCACCTCTGCCAGGCTTTCCTGAATTGAATAACCAGTTAGTAGATTGGATGGATAGTCTGATAGAATACTTCGACAAAAAACTAAAATCAAAAAAATATTGTATTTGTCTGTAGTGACTTTTTCTAAGTACAAACTATAGCAAGAGACACGTAAGAATTAATTAACAGGCAAATAAATCCACAAAAAAATGTGTTTAGTAATAATGTACTTTGTTGACGAAATTTGAAGTATGTCCCTTACGCGGTGCCGTAGCTGAGCCGGCTAAGCTATGTAGCTGTTTTGTGGCTAATATTAGATCGCTGCTAGTAGCTTTTTTTCTAAGGATTACAGACGCAAAATAAAGAGTCAAAGCGGGCCAGTGTCAGCAACCAAGCAAAGTAAGTTAATTTTCAGTTGGTTTACTTTGCTGTGGTAATGTTAACACTGTTAGTCTCACCCAAGTTTAAATATTAGCTCATTTTTAGCTGTCGGTTAGAATAGAGCTGAATTCATAACAGAATTCATAACAGAGAAAAAAAAATCATGCATCACCTCAGACGTTCAGTTCAATTCAGTTGAGTTTATATAGCGCTAAATCAAAACAACAGTTGTCTCAAGGCGCTTTGTATTATAAGGTAAAGACCCTAAAATAATACAAAGAAATCAGAGAAAACCCCAACAAGCATATGCAAAGTTTTAAGCACACAGAAGAGGTGCCTGAAAGACTCGGTCTCCCATTCTAATTTACAGTGATGTAAGACAGAGAAGCCGTTTGATGGAGAAGTATAGAGAAGGTCAGAAGGATCTGCACTCATAGTCCGCGTGGACTATGATGCTTGGACAAGATTAGGAGTGGTTATATCAGAGGAACAGCTCAGGTTGAGCTGTTTGAAGAGGTTAGACTGAGATCCTTTGGACACGTGCAGAGGAAGGATAGCGGATATACTGGCCAAAGTATGCTAAAGATGCAGCTTCCACACAGGATGAAAAGAGAAAGACCACAGAGAAGGTTATTGATGTAGTAAAATAGCACATGCAGGGGGTCACCCCATCTCTGGTGAAGCATGCTAGAGATGGGGTGACATGCAGACATGTGGTCGAGGGTACAACCTCTAAAGGGAGCAGCTGAAAGAAGACGACGAAGAAGAAATGTTTGGCTTTCCCTTTAATAAATTAATTAACTGCTAATCGTGTGTCTTATATTTAACTGACTAATAATTTCAGTTCTATCTTGGAGGCAGTCAGAACTGACTCTCTTCCTCTTCATTATAATAAATACTACATGATAATATTGCAAGGGCTCATCTCCTTGACAACTCTGAGAGTAGAGCTGCACACATGAGGAAACTGCAGGGATATTGTTGGATATTGCAATGATATATTAAATGGCCCGTGCTTAAAGAACAAACATGTGCTGTTATTGTGCTTATTGTTAGTGCATGCAAAGTTTAGGCTGTTCAATGTCCATTTTATGTTATCATAATGACAAAATTAAGCTCAGGTCGTTCAACTCAGCGTTGAAAATGGTTATTGAGAGGCGATTATGAGGTGGAAGTGTAAACACAGCAAATATGCTTACCTTCTGAGTTGGCGTTCATCAACTGTATTCACTAAATGGCCCATTTTGCTGTGACCTATACGTTTGCTGTAAGTGAAGTCAGAAAACGTTCATAACTACAAACTGTTTCTGTTTACAGATTGGAGAGTATGGTTGTGAATCTCTGCTTGCCACATTTTCACACGACAGCTCATTGTAACAAGGTGAGATATATTAGACCTACCACATAAAGGTACCCCCTACGCCCCTCCTTTCTTTTTTTATGTAACTATTTTATTTAATGTTTTTTAAAGTTAAAGAGACGAGTGGTACAAAGCAGCGCAGACAGACGTAAAATGACACAGGAAGTAGAGGACAGTGATGTAAAAATTAAAAAAAAAAAACTGGGATAAAGTGCTGTGTGGGAGACTGAATCACAACCGTCCTTGTGTTCTTTTCATTGGTATTTTTAATCTGATCATGGCTGCCTTTTTCATCACACTCAGGAGATTAAAAAAAAGAATGTTATTACCTTCAAGAAAACAGTTTGTTTTTTTTTACTCCACATGTGCCTTATTTATGTCTTTTACATGGCCCGTCCTCATTTCATATGAGTTTTCCACATTTAACCTCGTGATGACTCTTTTGTGAGCATTTGAGAACATGTGAGGCATGTGTACTGTCATTTTTTTCAAATTTTCTCACATCTGCTGTCAGTTCAGTTGAGTTTTATTTGTACAGTGCTAAATCACAACAACAGTCGCCTCACGGGGCAGTCAATCCTGGCCGTTTTGTCTTCACCACACTGTTCTATCAAATAAAAGCAAAAAAAGTCCCAAAGTGTATAGTATTATAACATAAAGTAGCGTTTCTCTGTACATTTTCAATTCCAAGCTTTCACTGAAAAACACTGATACCAGTTTAATTTTCTTCTCCAGCTGTGTGCTGATGGCTATGATGTCACAAATCTTGTATCAGCTGACCCTGCCCTCCGGAGACGTGGCTTTAAGCTGGAGTATTTCCTTCGTCCACCTGTACAGGTGAGATTTCACTGCCATAGTTTGGAACTTGACACTCTTCTCATAACTATAGTTTAATAGTTTTCACATAGACAAAAGACTGGTATCTAACTCTGCTTTTTTTTTTATATATATGATGTGTATATGTCTCATTAAATAATAGGTACCAGTGGAAATAGTATTTGGTACTGAAATAAAGTACCACTACCTTTTATTTAAATAATAATTGCTTAAAAAAGAGGGAATTTGGGGAAAATGCAGGACAGGAAGACACTGAGGAAGAGTAGCAATTTTTTCCCATGTATTACGTTTTATCTGTTTTTTGTTTGTTTGTTTGTCTGTTATCTTTTTGACTCTATTTTTGTTTCCAAAGATTAATTATGTATGTGAGTATTATGTATCCCATTCAATGGCATTGTTGACGGGGCTGCACACGAATATCCAACTGTAAAGTTTTTTTTTTTATTCTTGTTACCAGCTTAAGCTTTGAACCCTTTTAAACCAGAATGCAATAGGTATTCTAAAAAGGTCTTAATATGCTTCCTTTTCCTTTTGTTCATTTGTAAACTGTGCATTTTTTCCTCATAGAAAACACCGCTTATTGACTGAGCACCCAAAGTGTATTTGTGCCAAAAGACAAAAATACAACTAAAGGGCAAAAAGCCAGAAATTGCATGTGAAAGGAAAGTCAGTCAGATTTACTTAATGTGTGTACACACCTGCATGTATTCTTCCCTTCATGAATCACGCTTCAATGGGAAATGTGTGTTCAGCCTCTTTATGCATAGAAATCGAGATTAATAGTTCTTAACATCATGTTTTTCTCTGACAGCGATGGTACATTTGTATGTTTAAAGCAGTCAGTTTAATTAAAAACTTTCCCACATAGTTGCGATGAACTGTGGTATTCTCCACTGTGGGATGTCATATAACGTTTAACTTTACTGAATATGATTTATTTGTTTGAGTTTTTATGGTGAACATATCCTGTATTTTGTTTATGATTCATAATACATTGTAAGAGTTGTCACAATGACTCAATTTTAAGCTTATAACACACTTATATGATAATCACCTTATAGAGAATGGGCAGCTGCATTACATGAAAAAAATGGGTATGATTATTATAGTAATATGTTCATACCTGTACATTTTACTTCTATTCCTTTAAGGTGACATTGAAGTTTGGCTTCCAGGTGGAGCTGTGTAGGGTGGATGTGGAGTTGTGGCCCTGGGGTATGGACCGGGGACAGGCTTGCAAGAGACTGGAGATCAGCACCAGTTCTGATCCGTTACCTTCTACAGGCACTAAAGATTTTCCACAAATGAAACAGATACAGGTGAAAGATCAGAATGCAGCGAATAGACGAGAACTTCAAAACCATGAGAGAAAATGTCAACAGAGTAATGGCCACCAGTGGAGTCTTCAGGCCCAGCAGTGGGGTGAAGTGACTCCAGGTGAGCCTCAGCAAAGAGGTTGCATGTTCAAGCACCAGACAAACACGGATTCCAGCAGTTCTGAGCCAGAGTTTAAACTGGTAGCTCGTTGTGTACTAAAGGAGGAAACCAAAGTCTGTTTCACACGTTCAAATTTTTACCCCAGGGCCCCGTTTCTGTCCCCGCCTCCTCCACAACCTGCGAACTGTCTGCAAGAGGAGCTATGGAGCCGAGGTTTGCTCTCGCTCGGGGCTGTGACAAAGCTTCGTGTGACCATGCCTTATGGTGGTGCAGCATCATCTCTGGGGCTGAAATCTTTGACTGTGTGGGGACAACCTGCTCGCAGCTGCCCTGCAGAAGAAGTGGAGAGGATCAGAAAAGTCCACGAGGTCAATGAAAAACGGCTACAACAGCCTGCATTTTTTGCACCCCCTATCAGACAAAGCAAGCAGGGATTGCAAGAACCTCCAAGGTATTTGTGTAATTTCACAAGTAGTAGAACTAATTATCAGGCTGTCACATCTATACTGTCTATACTGCCCTTCCTACTTAAGTTGGTTTTATAGAATATGTAAATATTGATATGTGCCTGTATTACATTTACTTTGGTAGTCATTCCATCCCAGAAGAATTCCTCGATCCACTCACACAGGAAGTGATGATGCTACCTATGCTGCTGCCCGGTGGTGTATCAGTGGACAACTCCACTCTGGAAGAGTACCAGAAGAGGGAAGCCACTTGGGGTCGACCCCCAAACGACCCTTTCACCGGTGTACCGTTCACTTCAACCTCCCAACCTCTTCCTAACCCCCAACTGAAAAGTCGTATTGACCACTTCCTGTTACAAAAAGGGATGACGAGGAGGGATGGGATGTTGGGGAGAGGAGTTACAGGAGAGTATACACAGGCCTCAAGACTTCTAGCCTCCAAAGTACACGAACAGTCTCAGAGCCCTCTGTGCCTCAATAAAAGCTCAAACAGTGGTGCTGCTGAAAATAATGCTCACATCAGAAACACAAACAGGACTCTGAAAATAGAAGATGTAGGATCAGGACTTTTATCAGATAATAAAAATCACACATCTGATGCTGAGCCTTTAAGTACAGGTAATAAATCAGCATTAGACAGGAGAAAGAAACGAGATCTAAGTGAGATTTCCAAAGAATCAGCAGACACATGGACACCTGAGAGGCAACTCCAAACAAAAAAACTAAAAAGTGATGCCGTTCCTGGTGAGTATAACATGTAAACATCCAAACCAGGGGTGTCAAACATAAGGCCCAGGGACCAGAATTGGCCCAGCAAAGACCCACTTCTGGCCAATTGGATGGCTTTGAAATGTGTAGTTAAACTTCTTTAATGGAGTTTTACTGGTTCAGCCCATTTAAGATCAAAGTATGTGGCCCGACATGTAAAATGAGTTTGACACCCCTGATCTAAATCATATCCCTGTCATTTTTTCAGTTTATGTTGACTTCTCTGCTGTCTTCATGTTTGCCTTTTCATTGTGCATCTTCAGTTCCAAGCTGCAGCTCCCACGAGCAGCGTTTGTCAGCTAGTCTGGATGAGGCCCTCTTCTCTGCCCTGCAGGGCCGGCCCTCCTTCACTTCAAATTTGCCCCAGCAGAAGCGGGTTAGTCCTGACCCTGAAACACTGAATACCGCCCAACAGCGCCAGAATTCAGGCTTCCCGAGCAGTTCTACAGGTGGGATTTGCACCCTCTGATACACATGAGTAAATAATATTCCCAAAATATATGACTATTGAAATATAATAAAAATAAAGCTGGAGAAGTTCTTTAGAAAGCTTGCATAGCTGATTTTCGGTGTTGTCAATGTTGATTCACGAGAGTTAGAAATGAAACAAAAGAGGTATAATTTCTCTGACCACTTCACTGCTTATTTGTGTTCTGAATAAGCTCCACAATCTCAGTTTTGTATAATTACAGTGGACAAAAAAAAAAATTACTGAAAACACACACCCTTGAGCCTGTGTTCAAGTTTAAAGCGCCAGTGAAGTGGGAGAAACGCAAGTGTTCAGTTTTACTAGATTAATTTGTAACAGTTTGTAACAGCTAGTTATTTCCTGCTGATCATTGCCACAAAACACAAAACAACCATAGTGTTAACTTTCTAGAGTGCTGTCACACTTTCTCATTCAATGTTTAACCAGAGTTTTTAGCATCTGAAGAGTTATAACTCAAACTACTTCATAGATTATATTTATTGCCTTAATGGTATCTGAAACAGTCATAATAAGTGTTGCAATTAACGCGAAGGATTGAACTTAAATGTAACGTAGAGGATTGTGTGCTCCCACAGTTTTACTGCTGTTTTGATATTGCTTTTGCCAAAGTTGTAGCAGAAACAACCTGGATTTGTGATGACAGTCGTGTCTACAGTAGTAATTAGTCTGCCAAATCTATATAATTCACATTTTGTTGTTTTGATCATGATTGTTTTATATCCTGAAACGTATACATTTGTATTTACATTCCTTAAATGTTTCTCTTTTATTCTTCTCCCTTTGTAAAGCACTCTGAATGACCTTATGTCCAAATCAGTTTGACTTCATTTAAATTGACTTAATTTGGTAAACATCGCCCCAAATGCTACCTGGCTACAGAAAATTGCTTAAAATTTTAGAGCAGAAATATTTAAAGTTTGTCTGAAATTAACTGACTGATTCTCCGCTCCACCCCACCCCGTCTTTGCTTAATAGGTGATAAGATGTGCTCTGCGTGTTCCTGTTCCGTCTCCGTTTACTCCACCTCGGCATCATCCGTCTACCGTTTGAGCTGCGGTCACTTGCTCTGCCGCGCCTGCGTGCAGAAGGAAGCCAATCCTCTGAAGTCAACCACTACATCAACATCCAATCATATCGTGTGCCCAACCTGCCAACATCCCACCCCCCGCGCTCTCATCACGCGGGTGCATCACTAACATAGCATAAGAATCCAACGGACACCTGCAAAATGAAGACATGATTGTATTCCAGATGTTTAAGTACAAAAAAAAAGTTGCAGCTGGAAGTTTGGGATTCTATTTATGGACCGTTAACTTTTCTTGCCAGTACCTTTATCACCATTTTTGTAAACATGACATCTTCACACTGTAAGTGTATTTGTCACGCTATAACTGCTGTCTTCACAAGCGCTCCTGTTAAATTGTCTGTTTCCCATTTGTCGTTTTATTGTATTATTTTGGGGTTTTTTTGCTCACGTGGATTAAAGGTACCTCAGATCTAACAGTGAATTGTATTTCTTCACATCTTGCACTCATAATGTCACAATATCAGATCACACAGGCCTGTTTTATTAACTGTCCACAGATCAGGAAAGGACATCTCTGAAAGCAAAGACCTTTGCAAATATTGTAAAAAATGTAGTGTGGATACAGTCTTGTTCTTTATCTCCTCCACCCCCTCTTCCTTTCTTTTCATCGAGCGCTGAAGCATATTTGCAGCCTTGGTTCTGCAGTCTTTGTACGGCCGCCCTCACTGCAGATGCATTTGACTAGGCACGTAGAAAAGGTTTGGGCATGGACGCAAGAGACCAAAAGGATTTAAGTGGAAATGGAGTCCAACCAAGGTTATGTGGGCATTGTGAAGAAGGAGACGGTGTCTTGTTCAGCTGATGTCATGTGTTCTTGGTCCTTATCTCTGTCCCTTGCCTTGTTTTCCTGTCTTAAATGGGTGAACGCAGGCAAAAGATAGAATAATAAGACCTTCCAGACACATCATGTACTAGTTTTAAATATATTTATGTGATAATAACAATAACCTTTATGTTGGTATTTCAGGTAGTATGAAATACTGACTCACACTAGATTACATTAGGTTTCAGGTTTCCTTTTCAGGAGCAGTTTTACATCAGGAGGCTGCACCTCCTCCTTGTCCACATGTTCTTTTTCTACCCTCTGAACTCTTGAAGCTAATTACCTTTTACAAGCCTGAGTTATTGTGCACCGAAGGGTTAAACGGAGAAGTGCGAGGCAAACAGTATTCAGTTGGTGTTCATCACAAATAGCATAATCTGTATGTTGCTTTCCTTGACAGCATTACACTTAATCAGGGTCGTGATCCTGTATCCGCTCAGTAAGAGAAAAGACCAGTCAGTTCTGCATGTGAAATGAAGACATCGGCCTCACTGTTTGTGATACAAGTGGTGGCTAAAGTGTTTAAATGATACTGAATCAGACTGTATTAGTGAAAGTCACTGACTGACTTTATACACTTATTAGACAAAAACTTTGCTTATGTTGTTGTAAATTGTTTGTGAACTTTTCTTATACATCTTAGAGGTATCAAGGAATTTCTGCAGGGGACTAAAATTGCTGTATTAGATCAGTTATTATGCCAATAAATGAATGAAAACATAATAAAAAGTTAATATTGGCATTAATTAATCTGAAAAATATGAGAAGTTTATTATCTCTGGAATTTCTTTGGTATACTCTGTGAGTACCAGGTGCCCTGTCGTGATATGTTTTAAGGTTTTATTTGTTATATACGGGAAACAATGGCACATTATTACTAGTAATCAAATTCTTAGGCTCAGAGCCCTCTTAATATTGCACATAAGTGACGCATAGATAAAAATAAGATAAAGTTTAGAAATAAAGAAAATATATATTTGTAAAAAAGTCTACAACAAATAAATACAGATTATTGAAATACTGTAGCAGCTGTAGTGCAGAGGTAGTGGTGTATATAAATACAGTGTGTATAGTGATTGTGCAAAATAAACGGTCTGATATTTCTGCAGTTCAGTAGCCTGATGGCTTGTGGGTAGAAACTTCATTCCTTCATAAAGGGATGGTCATGGTCAGCAGCAATACTCAGGTAGCCTGTGGCATTGAAATATTGCTTAACTGGTGCTAAAAGGCCCAAATTGTGACAGAACAATATCACTTACGCCACTACGTGAAAAAACAGTGAGGGTGGAGCCACGTTTACATGTTGTTTATGTCACATTCTGATCCAACAATCTAAAGTCGCAGTAGAAATCTAGAGTCATCAAACCAGGAAATATTTGTCCACTTTCCTGTTCTCAGCTGACAAGAGTGGGACCCGGTGTGGTCTTCTGCTGCTGTTGTGCTTACAGAGGTGCTCTTCTGCGCCTCTGTCAACTCTAAGTTGAATTGTTATTTCTTTCCTATCAGCTCAAACCAGTCTGGCTATTTTCCTCTCACCATTGGTGTTGACATGGCATTTTCACCCGGAGATCTCATGCTAACTGGAGCTCACTATTTTCACTCCTTACATCATTCTCTGTAACCCTTACAGATAGTTGTAAAAATAAAAATAAATTAAAAAAATACACATACATTTTTGTAAAGTAAAATAAATGCATAAAATAGTATTTATTGTGAATACTTTCATGCATTTAACGACATACGTTTTCTTATTTTGTCTCTATTTTTAATTTGGGCAGTTTAGGGCCTCCGTACAGTCTCGGTTTCGAGCTACTTCCTGTTTTATTTTGATAGTCCCTTCAGGAACCTGGTCCTTCGAAAACCGAGAAGGCCGGAAGTGCGAGGCCTGTGAAATGGGATGGTCTAGCCTTCGTCGTGCTACTCAGGTTGCCTTGTAACCATGATACTAACCGCTAGAAACGTTAGAAACTAACAAAATTCATTTGTTTTGTTTTGTATGAGCATTTTTTGATGTGAGGCTGAGACCAGGGGACTGTAAAACATGGTTGTTGGGCTTCATTTCTCTACTGAACAGTCATTTTAAGATTAGTTGTAAATAACAATTAGCTAATGTTGTTCATGAGACTAGTGTCATCTCACTTTTTATAAGGTAAATAGAATATGGGCAATATTAAAGTTATTATTATGTTAATTATTATTAGTTATTACAGCAGTAAACTTGAACTCTGTGTCAAATACTGAGCTTCAGTAAAGATTCAAGTTGCATTTATTCATATTTCCCATCACTTTATATATTCACTCAAAGACAAGTATATTTTCCAGTGTATATATAGATGTATATATATATAATAGACAAATATGTTCTCTGAATGCTTACATATATGTGTAAAAAGAAAAATTACAAGCTGCAATAACTGTTTTTGATAAAAATGAAGACTAGACTGATATATTAAATATTCCTTTATTGGGTGAGAAAATCATACCATGTCATAACTGCTTTAAGTCATACAGAATAGATATCAGAGCCTTAAATGGGATGACTTCTGCTAAATGGGTCAAACTGGGCAGAAAGTATACAAACACATACAATCCATATACAATATGATGTAACACTATAGATGAACTGGCCTCAAAATATAGAAAGCATATAAACAATTACAGCAATATGAAGCAACAAACACAGCAGTACTACTAATCCAAAATACTCAAAGCTTCATATAATTGAAAAAATATGGACATTTATTTTTGGATACATTCTGTTGCTGATACATACTTGAAGTTTCTGAATATAAAACTTTTTACTGCCTTTCATAGTGTTTATCTTGAAGGCCCTGAGTACTTTCTCCCACATTGAAAACACTTTAGTGATAAAATTATTTTAACATTACCTAATAAGACTGATTCAGGACAGACAATTAGTTATTTTCTAGCAGTCCTTCATGAAGATGGAACAGTCTGTCTGTGCTCTCCATCTCTCAGCCGGTGCTGGCTCTTCCTCCTCCTCTTCCTCACACAGTGCTGAGTTTGTCCTGGTGGATCTTCAGGGGTGTAAAGCCTCACAGATGATGTGCAGCAGTTGGTTCCTCAGTCTGTCCTGACTCTGGACACTTGTAGTTGTCACACATTGAAATCAAATGTGTGACAAGCTGCAGGATTCAAACACAAGTGTAATTTATAAATAAACATTCATACTTTGATTAAACAATCAGAGAGAAGGAAAAAGAGAGAGAGAGTGCAGGACAGACAGAAAGCTGACAGCCTCAGGTGTATACACTGCTGCAAAACAGCAAAAGAGAAGGAGTATTTCCTGTTTGTGTTATTATGAGTGCTAAACAAGAAGAGTTCCCAGATGGTACAGTGGCCACACGTTAGACTCCTATGAATAAAGCATCTTTCTTTCAGTTTAACGAGTGAACCATCAACTCATTCAAACAAACGTTGAAGTCTGTTTGGCTCCACACACCGAACAGAGGCAGCAATATAACATAGCTAACATTATTTTGTGCAGTGAATCATGCTCGTGCCGTGATATACAGGACTGAAAACCGAGCAGCATTCACTGACTTTCCGCTTGCTGTGTTTGTGGATATATTACTGACTTTAATTAAATAAATAAGTGACATAAATTCAGTAGTTATGTTTAAAGGTTTACTCTTCGACTGCCCCGCTTCAGCCGTCTGCTGTTTTTTCAAACAAATTATCCACAGCCACTGCTGCTATCCTGGGATAGGTTGGGCCACAAAGAATACACCCGACCCATCGTTCAAATCTGGGGACAGGAGGACGCATTTGGAGCAGCCTTCGAATTGGGACAGCCTTCGTTGCATCGCTGTGACGTAATTGGCCTTCAAATGCGGCCTCCAAAGGATGCAGCCCCTGAATTGTGTATTGTGTTCAGTGCTGCTTCTCCTGTCTCGTTATGTCCTATTTCGTCCTGCTGTGGTCCCATGTGTTTCCACTTCCCTGATTACCCCTCAGTGTATATGTTAGCTGTGTCCCAAAACCTAGGCTACATCCTTCGGAGAACCGGGCCTTTGCGGTCTACGTGGACTGGGTCCTTCGAAGACAGAGAAGGCCGGAAGTCCAAGGCTGTGATATGGGATGGTCTGGCCTTCAGATTTACATCACCAGCTGTCTCGGTGGAGTGTAATAAACTCAGCTGTCTGCTCCTTGCTATCTAAAATATAACAGGACATTGGAGTAAATTCATTACCATCTCACACTTCTGTTTAATCAGTTTTCTATTTGACGTTTATTCAGCTGTGTGAAAACTATAACTTTAAGCTCAGCCAAACCAATTTATTCAGGAACAAATAAAACACTGTAAAAAAAACAAATAATAACATTTTCATACATGACTTATATGTCTGGTTTAACCCGAGTAGCGAAAGACCGCGGGGGGTTTGAAAACAATGTACCGGGAGTTCACTGTTCTCGCCGGCTCTAGTGAGCCTCAGCGGGGCTAGTGGGTAACAGACATCTTCGAAAACATTGGAGCACTTTTGCAAATATGTGATATCTTGATAAATTGAGCAGATATTTGAAGTTTACACAGCTACATTCTCACCTGAAAATATGTTAATAATTTTTTTTGTGACCAAGAAAGAGTAATAAAAATAATATTAAAACAAAGTAGCTGCCGCCATTGTTGGAAACTGGAATTAGCTAGGCCACGCTATGAATTCTGGGATAGGTTGGGCCACGAAGGATACACCCAACCCATCCTTCAAATTCGGGGAAATGAAGGACGCATTTGTCGGCCACATTTGGAGCACCCTTCGAATTGGGACAGCCTTTGTCGCTTGGCTGTGATGTAATCGGTTAACAAATGTGGCCTTTGAAGGATGCAGCCTAGGTTTTGGGACACATCTAGTGTCTCCGTTTTCCTCTGTCCTTTGCCAGTACATCTGTTTGCCTACCACCGTGTCTCCATGTTCCTAGTGTTGACGTTTTTCCAGTTTATGTTTTCACGATTAGTTCCTCGTTCAGTTTGCTTTTCTTATTTTTGTACTGTTTTGCCAAACACCCTGAATAAACTGCTTGCCTTCTGTTAACTCCAGTCTCCAAGCGTTTGGGTCTTCCCTCTGTTCCACTCGATGTGCTGCTGCAGATCATGACAGAAATGTTTGAAAGTAAATTCTGTAAAACTTTTTCTTTCACATTTGGAGTACTGTAAACATTTTGGATTCACTGAAGGATGAGCTTTGAATGCTGTGACTCTAATTAAAGAACTTCACACCTAAACCTGCAGCATCTGATGCTCAGTTTTGCCATTTCTCGTTTAACTGCTGATTAGTATAACAACAGCTAATAGGACAGATGCAACACCGAGCATGCAACAAGACGCTGAATGGAATAATCAAGGTGTAATATGTTTATTTGAAAATGCTACTCTGGTTAAGATCATTACACCCACTAGTTTTACATTAAGTCTTGAACATAATTTGTGTGACCTCTGTTGTCATGATGCTACCACATTTGTCTTAATCTAAAAATGAAAACTACACACTACAGTGACGAACTGTGCATGATCATTAAATGTTCTTTATTATTCCCCCTCATTGCGGTTAATTTGGGCTAATAAATTGTTCACAAACTCCAATTAGTTGTTCATGTTTTGTCGTTTTCAGTGTGTCAGTCAAAGCGAGATGAAATTATTCAAAGTTATTACAAATAGGCGCAGTGCTGAATACAGAAATTGTATCTTCTGCTGTCGTGTCTGTTTTTGTGTAGATTTGTTAGATGGCACACATCCGATGCAGAGCCACATCTGTGGCGACCTCTCGCGCACGCGTGGCGCGCACGCCGGTGGCCTTCGGGCGCGCATCCCTGTGGAGAGAGCGCAGCGGGGACGAAAGTGACGTCAGGAATCAATCGCTTTGTCAAACATGTCCATCTGCTTATAAGTGAGAAATGACCGCAGTGCCAGACAGACATCCACACCGGCGGAGGACACACAGGTGCAGCGCGGCGCTCACTCCAAACCGACAGCGATGCCTCACTCCTTGTTCCCCCTGTGCGTCTTAGGACTCCTCGCCTTCTCCTCCGCCTGCTACATCCAGAACTGCCCCCGAGGAGGGAAGCGAGCGCTGTCTGAGACTGGAATCAGACAGGTGAGCATTGCTCTTTCTGCTGTGATAGTGTGCTTATTCTTTAACTGGCTGTGTTTGATTCTAAACTGCCATTAGCCTATAACATTAGAAAAATATAACCAATAGAGAAAAACGGTCTAGTAATTCATAAAATTAAGGGAATGCTAAGCAGCCTTTAACTGTGGGAAACTGACCGTGCAATCCATGCTATGAGATCAAAATGTGATTGGTTTACTGGGTTGGGCTCAGAAGAGCAATTATATATCATGCTTATACAAACTCATACAGACAAAAAATAAAAGTCACTTATGGAAAGGTTTAAAAAATAACACAAACTCAAATGGATCGTTTTTAAAGTCACAAATTCGATATTACTCATGTAGTTTAAAAATACTGGTTTACAATGAGATACTGTAGATTGAAAGGAAAGAAGATGCACATTGTGACTTATTTCACATGCTTATATTGCTATAATTCTCGTGCTGAGGCAGTGCAATGAATGTTGATTTTCTTGACTACAAGAGGGAAAAGATTGTGAAAGTATCTTTGGTCTTGTAATATAATATAATATAATATAATATAATATAATATAATATAATATAATATAATATAATATAATATAATATTGCTAAAATCAATTCCATTCTAAAATCAATTCCATTCTCCTCCAGTGCAAGTCTTGTGGCCCTGGAGACAGGGGCCGCTGCTTTGGCTCCAGTATCTGCTGTGGGGACGGTTTCGGGTGCCTGCTCGGCTCCCCAGAAACAGCTCACTGTGTGGAGGAGAACTACCTGCTCACCCCCTGCCAGGCAGGAGGGAGACCCTGTGGGTCTGAGGGAGGGCACTGCGCTGCTTCTGGACTCTGCTGCAACTCTGGTACAAACTGGTCTGATTGATTGACATGTTGACATGTAAGATATGAACTTCATTTTTTATTTTTGTTCTTTTCAGAGAGCTGTATGGTGGACTCTGACTGCCTGGGAGAGACAGAGGCCACAGATCCAGTCCACGGCTCTGCAAGAAACTCACCAACAGAGCTGCTGATGCGTCTTCTGCATGTGGCTGCCAGAGGACAGAATGAGTACTGATATTGTATGTGTGGGCGTCCGTCTGCTGCTCAAGACCTGGAACTGCAACAGAAATGAAGTTCATCCATGTTCCACTATAAGCCTTGAGATCTGAACTCTGAACAAATCAAATTTTCTCGGTTCTGTTACTGTTTCTGTTTGAAGTGTCTTTCTGATTAGTTGGGCTACAAATACAAGGGGAGGAGAACCACATTAATTGATAGGAAAACATTAGATTTCATGTTTGCTCCCCCTTAAAAAATGTATATACCAATGCACATACTGTAAACAAAGTTTATTCTCTATAAGAAGACACCCGAGAGCTCCAATTTAAATAACTGAGATATAGTAGAGTACATTGTATATAAGTCTTTAAGAGGTTAAAGATTACAGTTGATACAGGCATCCAGGTAAAACAGCAGAATGTCAATGCTTGATCAGTTGCTTCTTGTGTAGTAGAAATATCGTTGTATATTAAAAATGGGAGAAACAATACAGAATGAAAGAATGCCAAAAAGGCTCTTCTGATCCCTCATTTATCAGAATATGCTTGAATGTGAGAAAGAAAGTGAGAGTCAAAGGAAACACCACAGTAACCACAGAGAAATCAGGAATGATAACTGCTGTAATTTGATCAGTTTCGATCTGTACCATTTCTTGAGTAGTCTTGCACATATTAGCTGCTCAAGGAATTACATAAACTCACTGCATTGATACATTCATATCCTCCAACCATAAAACTCAGCACTGTGTATCAACATGTATAATTTGCATAGATGAAAGATAGTGATTTTTAACAATCAGACTCCTGTCTGTGTGAATGCTAATTTGCTGCCAAATCTGTATGTGTTGGCAGTTTGTCTGCACTGTGTTCCAATCCAGGTGGCACTAGATGCAGGACCTCCAAGATTTTGACAGCTATATGCTTTGATTGACTCAGTGGCACGTCAAAAATCCGAAACGTTTGGAAAGTCATTTTATGTGTGCCTCGTCTTTTGCTCCACGCTAGGACATACCTCAAAACCCACAGATCCAAAAAGATCTGCTGCCAATTCCCAGGTTTCAGACCCCAGCCACTGTGATCTGGCACCATGACGACAAAACAGCATGGAGTTGTTTTAGCAGCACAAGGGAAACCTACACGTGGGTGGCAGTGTTTTGCACTGTCACCTCACAGCAAGAAGATGATTGGTTCAAATATCAGTCGGGGCCTTTCTGTGTGGAGTTTGTGTGTTCTCCCTGTGCATGCGTGGGTTTCCTCCCACAGTTTAAAGACATGTCTGCTTGGTTAAATGACGATACTAAATTGGCCCTGGAAGTGACACAGATAAAGTGCTTTAAGGGTGTAGAAAAAAGTGTTGCATTAATGGGTTAAAATGCCACTTGCAGTCCAAATAGCTTTGAACGATCAGTATGATTAGTAAAGTGTATATAAATCCAAGAAAATTACATTTTAATCATCAGCAGTGTAATGTGTCAACCCCTGGAAAATAACCTGTAGCTGTAGTTATCATTTGGGATATGTTTTTATGGGTTCACCACTGTTTACGATATTTACAGCACAACAAAAATCATGTGAAATGGTTTTTGCAAAATGCAGAACTCACCAGACACGAAGAGAAAGAGGCATTTTGTAGGTTTGTCGTCTTCTGCAAATATCTAAAATACCTCAATAGTTACCTAATAAGTTTATACTGGCTTCAGTTCAAACGCTTGTGGTTCTCAAATGGCAAATTAGAGCTGATTTCGGTGAGACCATTATCTTTAACTAGTTCAACTACCAACTCAGATGTTTCACAGAGTCCTGTAAATGCCTCAGAATTTGGCACATTCTCATTCATGGTTAACAAATTATGTATTTTGAAGACTGAACACTGTTTTCATTCGCTAAACAAAGTCAGACTAGACTACAGAGGCTTATCTTATCTACCAAAGCAAATCCTCCAGATCTCACTCACGGAACAAAACATGTCAGAGAACCTCAGTCACTACATCTACTGTATGCCACAAAGGCAAAGACAGTTGGGAAGCAAGATCCAATAAATCATAAAGTCCTGTGATTTAAAGGTCTTAAGTGGTATTGGGGAGCTATTAGCTGTTGGATCAAAAGTACAAATCAAGCACAAACATCCTACAGACACCGTTTTCATTTGTCCGTTTCATTTATGACTCCTACTGGCTTACCAACGTTCCCACCTTTAAAATAAACTGCCAAGAAGTCACTCATTGACATTGGTGCAACCAGAAGAATTCCTTTCAGCATTTTGTTTTTTGTTTTTTTTTCCTCCCAGTAATTATACTGTATGCTTGCACGCTCAGTTAAATTGCACAACACGTAATAGAGAGTTGACAACCACACCTGGGTACACAATGAACTTTGGCTCTAAAGAAGCTGGGAAACCCAACGACACTTCTGAAATGACTTAACTGTGCATTTTTATATATATATATATTTTTTTTTTTTGTGCCCAAAAGTCAACTTATCTACATGATCTTGCTCATGTGAATTTATTAAAGGGTAAAAAGTGCCAAGTTTCCTTGATGATCAGTACTTCAAAGTGCTTGTAAAATATCCCTTAAAAGACTGAAAGCTGACGTTATATATGTTCCTGTTTACAGTGAACTGTATTGACTCTTGACTCTGGGTGTGGCATCAATTTCTTTTTATTTCATATCAATCAGTCAAATAAGATTCTGTTCAAAGAGTGGTGATTAAACCTGTCAGAGCCTGCCTTAGCGCATCATACCTGTATTTATGAGCATTGACTGTTTGAACAAAGAGTTAGGCTGGAAACGAAAGTAACTTTTCTTTTCATAAATACTTTACTAATACTAATACTATACTAATACCCTTTCAATGAATTTTAATCACTATGTTCCATTCAAAGAAACGCAGGCAGATGTTCACATGTGCTTCTCTGAATCTTCGTGGGTGTGTGCACAGTGTGCAACTTCTGTGTCAGTATTTAAACACCAAAGACATGTTACCTCCCCACACTTGCTCTGTCATCATGGATGTGAAAGTTGGGTTTGTGATTGTTTGTCTGTGCGCTTTGGCCATCACCTCCGCTGAAGGTAAGGACACTCAGGGCAAATACATATAACAAAATCAAAGAGACACTTGCACTTAATATGCACTGATTTATACATCAGGTGCATCCAAAATAAATACATAAATTGACACTTGGAGCTTTTTATGTGCACAGGTGTGTGATTACCACATTCCTCCTAAAGTTTAGAAATGATGAAAAGTTTTTTTTGGCACAGCTTTTTTTTTCTGTAATTTCATAGAGCGGTTTTAAAGACTCATAAAACAACCATGATCACTGTGACATGATACAAAACATTTAACCCTGTTCAGTCTTATGGTGTTCCATAAAACGTCTTACATTTGGTCATAATCTCACCTTTCAGCTGGAATCCCAAAATGCTGCTTGAATACAAAGAGTGACATTCGGGCACGAATACTGATGAACGTTCAAAGATGGGAGATGCAGCAAAGCAACGGTGCCTGTGACATCCAAGCACTTGTGTAAGTGTTGAAAACTAATTTGCCAAAAAGGTTACAGGTAATTTTGTAGTTAGTAGATGATCATTCATATAATCATGCATTCCTCAGCTGCACAGTTTTGGTTAAATAATGATCAGGACACAAACTGTAAGCTAAAACCTTCACATCAGCTAAGACCTTTTAGTTCAGGTTACATTAATATTTGTATTTGATTGTTTTTCCTTGTGCATCCACAGACTGTATGTAAAGGACTTTAAAAAGCCAGTATGTGCTCATCCCAATTTGAAGCGAAAACTGAAGACCATTCAGAAAATCAAGGAACAGATGATGCGCAAACGTCCTTCCTAGGACAAGGAGCCAAAAAACGTCTTCTCCAGATCTTCGTGTATCATGTTTCCCACGAAAGGTGTTTTAGCAAAGTTTTTATTATGTAATAATTATCATTTAGTTCCATCTCAACTGCTTGCAGCGACAGTGCTTACAAGTTAACTAAGTACCGTTGAGGAGTAATATCACATTACTACTACTAGTAGTATTAGTAATAGTACTACTAGTAAGTATTACATTGACAGATACCATCCTACTTCTAAGTAGTTACTTTAAGTGTATTATGCTGTATGTAAGAAAAAAACATAGGTTTGCATGTAATAGAATATAAGTAAAGTAATGGAGTATTTTTTTTACAGTGTACTAAAACGTTTTAAACTGTTTAATGATGCAGCTATATCTTGTGCCACTCCGTTGATGCAAATAGATTTTTTTTTGAAAAAACACTAAAAGGTGTGATGTCTATTTTTCTTTTAATTTACTTTCTTTTAATATAAAGCAGTTCAGATCATCAAGCCATCATTAGACTAGCAGCAAGCAGCTTGATAGTGTAGTAGTTAACACGGTTGCTTGGCAAAAGAAGGACTACTGGTTCAGTTCCAACTAGAGACACAAATTCCCTTTTGGGGTTGTGTCAGGAAGGGAAATCAAAAATGTTGTACTACCTGGTGTCATGACCTTTCGTGACATGTAGCTTCCATGTTACACTTCAGCTCAATTGCATCATGGTAGCAAAGCTGCTTTTGGCAACAACATTTTGTCATTTTAGGACGTCTTTCTTAAATGTTGATTGCAGGAAGAAATTTCTTAAGAAATCCCTTTAAAAAGGAAACTGGCTGCTGCTATTCACTAATATTAAAGCTCTGGAATAAATAAGATCTACTCCAAATAGTTTCTAGTAACATTAGATGGATATAAAATCGCAAAAATTATTGTTAAAATGCCATCCATCCATCCATCCATCCTCTTCTGCTTATCTGGGGCCGGGTCGCGGGGGCAGCAGCTCAAGCAGAGAAGCCCAGACCTCCCTCTCCCCAGCCACCTCCTCCAGCTTGTCCGGGGGAACACCAAGGCGTTCCCAGGCCAGCCGACAGACATAGTCTCTCCAGTGTGCCCTTGGTCTGCCCAAGGCCTCCTCCTGGTGGGACATGCCCAGAACTCCTCATCCAGGAGGCATCCTTGCCAGATGCCCAAACCACCTCAACTGGCTCCTTGTGATGTGAAGGAGCAGCAGCTCCCAGAGAGACCAGCCACCCTTCAGAGGAACCCTTTAATTTAAAAGCAATTTTCTTAAAGCCAGATTAATTTTAGCAGACAAAAATTTGAGAAATCTTCTCAATTTTGTCAATATGTGTCATGTTTTGGAGACAAGAAGACTAGAACTTTGTTAAAATGTATTTTACATATTAGAGATATTTGAAAAAAGTAAAAAGAAAAAAAAAACACACCAAACACACTGTGGTGTGTTACTATAGCTCACTTAGTTGAGCTGTTCTAAAGGTGCTGCACGGGCCTGGGGCCATGTCTGGCCCAGACCCGTTCCTGCATGTCACTGCTGCTGTCTAGTCCTCAAAAAAAGAAAAAAGGTGGACGACATTCCTTTTAACCATTTTAAAGTGATCCATATTCTTTCTTAATTCTTTGTGTGGCATTCATGTTCGCTAATTCAGTATCCATGAGTCAGATTGTGTTTAAATAATGGTTATTGCACATGTCTGAACTTGTCTTAGTGGACAATACATTAGCCTGCTGTTCACTGATAGTTTAAGCACAGGGCTAAAAGCTAAAGTAAGATAAATGCTAAGCATTTGAGTACTGTTAAGTAACCCTTATATTTATCTTTATCACTGTTATCATTTTAGTAACATGATTTTTTCAAAGAGCTGCCAACAGGTTAAAGCACATGTTCACACACGTCTCAGTGTTGGTGGGTGGTTGTGCAGATATGTGTGTGACTTCGGTGTCAGTATTTAAACACCAAGGACACATTTCCTCCCCACACTTGCTCTGCCATCATGGATGTGAAAGTTGTCTTTGTGATTCTTTGTCTGTGCACTTTGACCATCACCTCCAGTGAAGGTAAGGACACTCAGAGCAAACACTCATGCAAAAACCAAGAGAGCACTGGTGCAGATTATACATTAGGTGCATCCTAAACAAATAAATGAGTTCACAGTCGAAGATGTTTTGATAGAAAAGGGCAGGTGTGTGGCAAGCACATTAGTCCTGAAGTTTAGATAAGATGAATACAGTTTTCTGTTTTGGCCTGAAGTTATTCCAATAAAAAGCCAATAAAAATTTGTTTCAGCATGTTAACTTTCAGCTGACTCATCTGCTCCCTTTAACCACAACTACAATTGCACAATATAAAAGGCTGAACTCTAGTCTGTTTCATGGTGTTCCAAAAAAGCGCTCCATAGTAGACATTATTAACTGATCTGTAAAAACATGAATGTTTATACTATTGTGTGTGTGTGGGGGGGGGGTCGCTTTTTGGAGAATGCTTAGTAAGGAAGCACATCCAAAGAGTAACTATCACGGAAGAATGTGATCTCTATATACGTTTTTTAATCAAAGAAGATATGATGTCATTTCCATATTTTGGTTTTAATCTGACGTTACAGCTGGAATTCCAAATTGCTGCGTGAACACAAAGAAAAACATCAGCCTACATTTTCTGAAGCACGTTAAAAGATGGGAGATGCAGGAAAGCACTGGCAAATGTGAAATCCAAGCACTTTTGTAAGTGTTCAAATTACTCGTCTCATCAGTTTAACCACAAGTTACGGGTAATTATGATCATTACATGATCATCAGTAACATAACATGCACTGATAATCTGTACTGTATGAATTTTATAATGATCAAGACTGATCAAGCAATAAACTTTGTCACCAGATTGTATCTCTACTCAATCTTACTCTGAGTTACATAAATATTTGTGTTATTATCTTAAACTCACCAGACATTATCTTAAACATAATTGTGTTTTCTTGTGGATCCACAGGCTGTACGTAAAGCGCTTTGGAAAGCCAGTATGTGCTCAACCTAGTGAGCTGCGAAGACTGAAAAGGATCAAGATGAATAGACTGTAGGGTGTGGAACAGAAACTCTCTTCTCCAAAAATCTTTATATCATTTGGCGTTTTCAAGAGTTTCAAGAGCCTTCGCTTAATTGTTTTCTTTTATTTTGATCTTAAAGGCAGCTATCTGCTACTCTAACTCTGTTGCTAAGAAACTTTCCATGTACTCAGGTACATTTTAGAGGTACTACTATTACTTTATATACTGATGTTTTACACAAATACCATATAGATGTCATCATGTATCATGAATTGCTGTAAATAAAGGTACATGAGTCGGTTAGACTTGTCTCCATCTCAACTGCCTGCAAGAGCACTGCTTACACGTTAAGACATTTATAGTGATGATGTGTAACATAGAATCCAGCACTGACAGATGTCAATCTCGGGCATTTAATTGGGTATTTTTTTGTAGCATTGTATCTATTTTTAAACTGTTCAGTCCTCCAGATATATCTTGTTCGACTGCATTTATACAAACACAATTAAAGAAAAGTCACTGCGAGGTGTGATGTATTTTTTCTTTTACTTTATCCACACATGCAAAGAGCAGTCAAGATTGTCCAGCCATACTGAAACTACCAGCAGAGAGATTTATGATAACAACGCTGCCACTGGACAATGACATTCAGTTTCACAACGCGGGGTGCGCACCGTAGTGTTGAGGATGAGGACCCAGGTGCAGACACAGATGAGGAGTCGAGGAGGTGCAAGGTTTAACAAAAATCGAGCCTTTATTGTGGCTGATGACAGAAATGCAAAACAAAAGGCAAGCACAAAAGCAAAACTAACCAACCTAAACTGGGCAAAACTAGAAACTATGGCAACTATGAAAACTGTGGCAAACTGTGAAAGACAAGGCAAGCTGTGGGGGGTTAACAGACGTCCTGACAATGTTACATAGAAAACAGAGGACTTAAAAAGACACATGAGGAGATCAGGGAGAGAGGAGACACCTGGGGTAACAGCTGACTAGAATAAAATCATAACGATGACACCAGACATGAGTAAAACTAAACACAATAACCATAGAAATACGAGGCTCTTCAAAATAAAACAGGAAACACAGGCAAGGGTGACAGGACACAGGACAAAAGCACAGAATCACATGAAGGGCAAACAGAATCAAAAACATGAGCCCATAAATATCAAAGGCAACAAACTAAAAACCCCAGGTCACAGACCCAGGACCGTGACGTTCAGTGATTTCAGAAACACAGCAACATCAAAAGTTTCAGGCTTTGGCTGTGTAATGGGCAGAATATGGACCCAAATAAACTTGAAGTGCAGCTTTAACGTGGAATACTTTCAAGTATTTTTTAAAAAGAACAAAACAAAGGCAACAATGAACAGAGGGAGACTCATACAATATAAACACACCAGGTGAGAAGGAAATGGGAAACAGGTGAAAACACAGCCGAAGGCAATTAACCTAATGGATCTGAATGGGAAATTAACCCAGTCGCAAGACACAGAAAACAACCGGTGTCAAAATAAACCAGGAAGAAACAAATACAGAGTTAGAACACGCAATACAAGACAACTTTACACAAAAGGAAACACTGGGTAGGACGGGCAACTCCAACACAACAGGGTCTAAATAATCCTCCGAACACCAACGCTCTAATGATAAACAAAACCTTAAAATACAGAGAAAAAGAATGAAGACGCCAAGGTCTTTGCTAAGTGCTTGTTTCTTTGTGGCTAAAGCAGCAGCTTTAAAAAGGAGGCTGGCAACTTCCACTCACTAATATTAAAGCTACGAGGAAAGTTGATATACTGGAAATAGCTTTTAACATTAGACATTTAAGAAAGATATGTGGTTATTGTGAAAATGTATTTAGCATATTTGAGCTATCTAAGAATGCTGTTGGGATTGTAACTCTACGTTTTCACAGAAAGGAAAGGAAAGAGAGCGACACATATTAAAAGTGACAATTGTTCTTTTGTGACTGTTGGATCTACTTCTGTTTTCATTCCATATTCATCAGTTCAATTGGATTTTGTTTGAAGAGTGGTTATTGGACCTGTTAGAGCCTGTCGGAGTGAAGCACACCTGTAACTGACAGCACTAACAATTTAAACAAGACACCGGGCTTAAAGTGTACAGGACTCTTCTTTAAATTTTTTATTAAGTATAGCAATCATGTTTAATAACCTTTTGATATTTTATATTATTATTGCTGTTTAGGCATCATGTTCCATTCAAAGAGCTTCTTACTGGTTAAAGCACATGTTCGCACACTTCCTACTCAGTGTTGGTGGGTGGATGCATAGGTACGCTTTGTTGTCAGTATTTAAACATCAAGGGCACGTTTCCACCCCACAGTAGCTCTGCCATCATGGATGTGAAAATCGTCTTTTTGATTGTTTGTCTGTGCGCCATGGCCATCACCTCCACTGAAGGTAAGGACACTCAGGGCAAACACACATGCTGAAACCAAGAAAGCACCAGCACTGTGCAGATTATACTTCAGGTACATCCTAAATAATTAAAGAAGTTCAGATTTAAATATTTCTTTTAGGGAAAATTGCACTGATAATTACTCTATGTTCCTCCTGAGGTTTAGACAAGATTAAGATACATGTGTGCTTTAGTACAAGTGGGGGGGGGTTTCAGGAACTTCATCCAGCTGCTTTAAAGCATAAAATTATTCCAATTAAAATTTGTTTCAGAAAGTTAACTTCAAAAAGCCTAGCATTGTTCGGGTTTATGATATTCAATATATATATATATATATTGTGTTTTTAAAAATTTAATCTTTTTATAAAAGTGCAATACTGTACTTTTTTTTTTTGGGGGGGGGGGGGTTTTTTTTTTTGGAAAACTTTTTTTTTTAAAATTTTTTTTTTTAAATAAGT
>VURO01018900.1:62204-72760 GCA_015108175.1 Pelvicachromis taeniatus | reverse complement strand
AAACTTTTTTTTATAACAAAGCTGATTTTCTTTCATTTCTTTATATTATGTTAGTTTAATACTTTGGGTCTTAATCTCACATTACAGCTGGCATCCCAAGTTGCTGCATGACAGCAAACAAAGCAATCCCAGTAAAAATGCTGATGAAGGTTCAGAGATGGAAGATGCAGGAAAGCGGTGCCTGTGACATCCGAGCACTTCTGTAAGTGTTAAACACTTATTTGCCAAAAGGTTGCAGGTAATTTTGTAGTTATTACATAATTGGTACAGTAAGTGTTGAGAATTATTGACAGTCTTTTTTTTTTATGATTTACTTATAACATCATGCATTCATCATATAAAATGAAAATTAAATGTAAAAAAATAAACACCAATAAACAAACTGTAGCCACAGGCTGTAGAGGCAGTTTTCCTTCATTTTTACTTAGGGTTACTTTATTGCCACTGTTATGTTAAACTGAAATAACTTTATGTTTCTTTGTTGACCCACAGACTGTTTGTAAGGCACTTGCAAAAGCCGCTGTGTGGTCACCCGAGACTGAGGAAAATCCTTGAGAAGATTAATGAAAAGAAGAGGAGATCTTCCTGAGATGTGGAGAAAAAAAGTACTTCTCCAAATATCTGGGCATCATGTTTCCCACATATGGTGTTTTCACGCTTGGTTGTTTATTCTGATCTCAAACAGCTATCTACTGTAACTCTGTTACAAAGCAACACTGCATTTACTCAAGTATTTTTTAGGGGTATATCTATTGTTTCATATATTGACACATTATATTAAGAAAATGCGTCATTACGTTTTATGCATTATTATAAATGAAACTACATGAACTGGTTTGAGTTGAGCCCATCTCAACTGCCTACAGTGGTACTTCTTGTGCTAACGCAATAATGTGATGATATTATTACCACTACTACTGCTACTCTGTAAAATTAACAGATACCACTCTACTGCATGTAATAGTGTGTACCATAGCCTATAAAGGTGTTCATACATTAAGAATTAAAAAAAAATTAAACTGTGATTCATATCATTCTTTTATTCTATTTTGTCTGCACCTGAAAATATGGAGTGATCCAGCAATATCTCAGCCTACCAGCATAGACACATTATGATAACAAAGTTGCTGCTGGGCAACAATATTCAGTCATTTCAGAAACACGTCACGATCAAAATAACGTGGACACCAAGGTCTTTCCTATGTGTATCTAAAAATGCTGTTAGAAATGAAACTCCAAGTCTTTGTTGAAAAGAAGGACTTTTTTTCGGTTCAGTGTTATCCTCTGATAAGAAACCCTGATTTATCCCCCAGAGGCAAGTACATTCATCAATGAATGAAGGCCGCACCTAACAACCCACATGACTACATGAATCTGCTGCCAGTCCGCTGCTTATCTGGCACCAGACATCAATAATAATATGCTGTGCTGACAAGCTGAAAGCTGTTTTGGTGTCACGCAAATCTTCCTTAAATACATAAATGAACTATGTCGCAATCAAGATTTGATCGATTGTCATGGGCTTTAGTTCAGACACCTATGTTTCTGAGTCAGTAAAGCATAGAAAAAAGGTCTTGTATGAATGGGGGGGAAATTGGGTGAATGAGGCAAGCTCTATAAAGAGCTATGAGTGCTCAGGTAGAGTAGAAACGCACTATATAAGAACCAGTCTATTTACCTTTCACCATTACTAAAACTGGGCCAGATTGCAAGACTGAGCAAGAGTGTTGTCAAAAACGTATTTTGCCTATTTGAGGCAATCTTTCTTGTAACTGACGTAGTCTTCAGGAACAGTTGTTGGGTGTTTGCTGCCTTTTGTTTCATTCTATGACAAGATGATTACTCACTCTGATTCCATAATGATGCGGTCCAGGCTGTAGGAAGGCCAGTTAATAGCAGTGTTTCATTGTGTGTTATTCTATCCAGGTAAGCTTTTACTGTGAAATCAAACGCTTTCCGGGTGGTTTTGCATGGTGGATTAAAATCAATATTTTGCCCATTTTTATCCTCCAAATGTTTAAGCTGCACATCATGACAAGATAAGGTTTCAGTTAATAGCTCCTTAAGAATCACCTTGATAGTGCAAAAATACTATTTTATGCCACACTGTATGGCTTTGAGGGACGGCTCAAGACTCTTGGAAGACTTTTGTAATTCTGTGTGATTCTAGAAAGTCTTGTTTCTTTACGTATACGGGGGACTTGTTTGATCTTATCCCCTGATAGTGCTAAGATTATGTTACCACCTCTGTGTACACTAATCCCCTGAGGAGAATCTGTCAAAGAAAACGGGTGTAAAACTTATGGGAATGGATGAGTGAGCTTCATTTATTTATTTGAGTACATTCCATACAGCGAAGAACAAAAACACTACGAGGTGGGAAAGTATAATTACATTAAGCTCTCTTCGTATGCCTGAGTAGCTTCTTCATGCACAAGTACTTCTTAAAAAAAAGTTTTCTTGTCCCGGATTTTACTTAAATAAACACACACAAGAAAATGTATGAATGTTTTTTGTGTCCTGTGTTGTATTGTTAAGCTGTGAAAATGACTGTTGAAAGCCTAAAAGAAACTCACAAAGAAACTGATGAATGTCTAAGATCCAGCAATTAATTATTGTCGCCTGTGCAGGTCGTGACTCTGAGACCTCTATGTAAAGCAAAATGTAGGCGATCTATTTAGGTCTTACTGTACTGTCAAGAGGACATCCTGTGCCGTCACACAGTGACGTCACATCTGTGGGGGGGGGGGGGGTGAATAACAGACAACACAGACTTTTTTTCCAGATATTATTTTTCCTCTTCCTAAAAAACAGTTTTTTCTGAGATTCTTAACTTCAACTCAGATGGTTTTCAGGTTTAATTCTTTCCAAACAATACTTTTATTCAATGACCTCACCAGCTCCCAATGTCTATACTTCAAGAAGGGCTGAGCAGGGCAGAAAGAATTTTAATTGTAGAAGAAGAGTCATAGTTATATGTGTCACGCATGAGGTGGAGGAGAGCCAGAGCAGGAAGGTGAGCGCTCAGAAGACATGCCAGCTTTTGTGCAAGCTGACCAGTGATTTTACCCATGACCCGTTATGGATTCAAATCAATGTGTAACCAGGGCATTTGACATTTTTTGCCATTACAACGTGTAGAGGGAAAAATAAGAGTCTCTTCAAAGAGTATATAATCAGTTAAAATAAAACTATTTACTCTGTTAATTTATAGAAATAATATTTGGTTAAAGTGCATTAAACTGTACCTCTCCTGTCTTCATCAGAACAATTGTAAGCCTATTGATATTCAGTTAGAAGAGGGTTTTTCTACATGAAACGTGAAAACTAACACTGGTCATTACATTAAAACAGTAATTGAAAATGTCAGCGCACACTCATCTCTGAAGGACCCTCAAACATTGTGGAGCTGAAAACATTTTTCAACATATTGATGTTCATACGTTTATATCTGCATATACTGGGTTGTAGACAATTCAATAAGTCAAGACAGATTCTTCAGGATTATGGAGGTATCATTGCAGCAAATGAAGTCAATGCCACTGATATGGGGGAAAAGAATGAGGTCCTCTAGAAGGTGAGACCTCTCTTAAAAAGAGTGCAGTTATTTAGATTTATTTGACCTTTTTTGTCATAAAGCTTCTTTCTCTCGTTATTTAACTGTATAACTATGAAAAAAAATAAATTGAGCTTCTGATCGTGTGTTATTCATCACTGCCTAGCCCTGTACGATTAATTGCAATCTTTGCTTTTACAGTGAACCATAGGGCTTGATCCATGTGATGAGGGATTATGCTCTGTGGGTCATTGTGCTGTTAGGGTTTGGGGCAGCTTAGTCACTGTTGTTGTTTATAACAGAAATTCTTAGACATCTTTTCTTTCACTTCAGAAGCTGAGAAAAGTCCAACCCACTCCCTAAAGTTTTAATCTCCATAACAATAAGAAGGATTTAACGTTAATCTTACATAAATAGATGTCATCACAATGGCATTGGAAAGCTGTTTATTTTTCACCTGATCATTCTACACCTGCTGTAGCTCCACACCCCACTAAGGATGAGGAGAAGGATGTGACACCCCAAAAGCAATACAAAGCTGTTTTGGCTGATCATCTTTATCATCTGATAAAATCTGTCTTAGTGTGACTGGTGTCTTTGAGAATGCCAGCTACTTCATTGTTGGAAATCACTGAACAATGTGAGAACAAAAAGGGATGTGAGTCATATGCTGGGCCTTCGCAGTCGCAATCCAGTCGTACACCTGTGGGAAAAAATTGCCTCCACTAACACCATCAAAACACCACAAAAAGAATATCTTTCTGGAAGAATCATTTTCCAGCGAGGAACATGTGCTGCGAAGCTTCTTCTGTGGTACATTGTGGCTCAAATTCTTTACCTAATTTGTCACTTTTGTTTATTTCAGTTCGTCAGGCAAACTGTGCACAGCCTGTTGGATTTAAACAACATTTTTGATATTTTTTCTACTAAACAATCCTGAATAACCATCACCTACCATACAGGCCTCCCGTGTTAATGTTTCGTGTTATTAACTTTGGCAGGTTTACAGTTAGACTTTAATTAAGTTTCTTGGCTCACCACATTTGAAGCGCATTGCTTTTTAACAGAATTCGTCATTGGTCTATTATATGAGTTATCAAGTCAGAGTCACTTATGTTAAAACCCAACTGATGAACCTGTTATGACCGTAACTGTAAACAAGACATTTAAAATGGAAGAGAGCCTCCGGCAAATTATGGTTTTATTGTCTGCCTCGAGTCACAAAGGATCGGAAACATTCATAAATACTTTCCCATACGAGTGTATTTAAGTCAAAGCAGGTTTCTCCAGTGGTGGTTATTGTAATTATAAAGAAAAAGTTTCCACTGAGTCGAAGTTTAATTTTATTTTATTGTAGTTATACAGTTAAATAACAAGAGAAAGAGTTTATTAAAGTTCACAGAGGAAAAACACATGGTGTCAGATGAGGGTACAGGTAAACTTAACCCACCCACACACACACACACAAAAACATGTCACAGCTTCGCACAGTTGAACTCCTGCCCACAGTTTAATCCCATGTCATGGCACGCATTCATCAGCACTCAAAACTGTCATAAAGCATTGACTCATCCCGTTCGAAGAGGAGCAGGAACTATGTGAAAAAGTTCATCTAGAAGGGATCAGTTTTGTTTAATGTAAAGTGAAAGATGACGAGATGGGCTTTTAAAGGAGAGATTTATAACAAAGCAGACATACACTTGTACTTTTTCTGCTGGAAGTGAAGTAAAGGTAGAAACTGATTATGTGAACACCTGTTAATCAATCAAAGCGTTTCGCTGTCACCGTCAACCGCGAGCCTGATGCTACAGCACCATCTTCTGGAAACACTCATAGGGATTTTTCCATAAATTGATCAACTGCAGATATTCAGGCATGCATGTATGCCAAAGCAAGTTTGTTCATAAACATGCCAACAGACAATTGTCATATCTTTAATTTACTTCCTACAACAAGGTAGCAATATAAGGCATATCATATTTATGCTGCATATGGACAATAGACCCCTATTTTTGCAGCTAGGGAGATAGAGAGGGGGGTTGGTGGTTTGATCCATGGCTGCTCCCAGTTTGCAGGCCAAATATCCTTGGGCAAGATACTAACCTCAAGCTGCTCACTGATGGATCCATGTGAGTACGAATGTGTTTGAAGGTTAAGTAGAAAGCACTTACATAGAAAAAAGTTCTTGCATGAATGGATGTGAATGGATAAAGGAGGCAAGCTGTGTGTAAGAACCAATCCATTTAATGTTCCGTTTTCTCAAGCAAACTGTTCTCTTGTCTTGGTATTAACACTTTAACATCTCAGAAAAACTTTTCCATACACACCTACTGATAACAGCATACTTTTGTTTTTAAGTCCCATTGCTGACTGTGGGAAAATATGTTCAAATACACAAAACAGTACATTTATGGGTGCAGCACAGTCCGGTAGACACTTCCAGAAAACATGGGTTTGCTCACTTGCCTACTGAAGCATGATAGCCACTTTTTGTCTGGCAATGTTTAACTTGGCACAGATCAGGCAGGTTTTCAGCCTAGAGCTGAGCAGCAAAGTGCCGCATAATTATGTGTAATTTCTCTATTAAATTATACAATTAATAAAATATATTCACAGTCAATGTCCCTACTTCAAAAAAAAAAAAAACTAACACGCATAGCACTGTAAGAGAAAAGTTTTATTGACAATGCCATATAATGTACATTTAGACTTCTTATCTGGGATATCTTTATGTGTTATCAGAGTACATGCCACATTAGCCGGAGAAAAAAAGAGAAACACATAGTACATTAAATATACATTTATACAGGTATTTAACAAAACACAAGGCAGCCTGCCATTGTTTTAAGATCAGCTGACACCAGAGATAAAGTCATATTTGTACATTAAAGAGAACTCTTGTTCAAAAATGTGCGGGCCTGAAATTGTCTTTATAGTACAATGTAATGAAGTAAACCTCTTTAAGGTGCATAAAAGGGAAAATAAGCTTTTGTGTACCAACAATGATATGGTGAATTTGGTCTATTTACTGTTTTATTTCTCTAAAATTAAAATGTTCTTGTGTTTCGTAATAATTCACAAAGTCCTGTTTAGGGGCCATTTTTCTCAAGAATACCTTTCCACCGAAAACCTCTGCACTCCTCAAAGATTATCCTCAGTTATCACAATACAGCACACAGCCTGTTAAACTTCAATCAGTCAATCTGTCGACTTCGACACATAAACCATTGTGAATCAACTTTACCTGTTTTGGTGTTGGGCAGTGAGCACATGTCCCAATTAAAGCTATCAGGACTTTTTCCTAATGTCTCAAAAAGAGTTGCACACGAGTAGTCGCTGGAGGTCATTTGTAAGATCCTGGCAGCACTGCTCCTGTTCCTCCTTGCACACGAGGCTGTTGTGCCATAAAGTGATTATCTGTCAAAAAGTGAATACTGGTATTTGTTAAAAAGTAAACAAATTAAAAACAAAATGTTGTTGGTATTTAAACGGTTATAAATGGCTTGTCGACTTTTAATCCCTTAAACATACACCACATGAATGATATCAAAGTCATTTGGAGCCACAAGCTAGATGCTGGCTACAATCTTTTTTCATTTTTTGGTAAAGTGACATTTACATGTCTTTTATTTATTCAGGTAAAAAAAATCTCATACATATTTAAGATCTTATATACAATGATGTGTCCAAGAGGGCAGCAGAAATTGCAACAAATATAACATATGACAATTCTACAAATATATTTCAAGTTGCCCGAAAGGATTGGCTTGATTATGATGTAGAACACAGAGTAGATAAAATTTTGTAATTTGATCCTAAATAAATCCTGTTGACTGATTATTTAGCAATATAAACAACAACATTATATATATATTTTTTTTTAAAAATTATATTTAGCAGTAACATTCTGGCAGATGATCCAGCTGCTAGGTCGATGCCCTTCTATGCTCCTGTCCAGCTTCTTAAGCAACAGCCGGTCTCCTGGTATCTCCTTCACTGTCTTAAGACTGCACTGGGGGACACAGCAAACCTTGTTGCAGTAGCATGTATGGATGTAGCATCCTAGAGATCCTGGACTACCTTTGCAAGCCATGTAAAGCCATAACAAGGACAATAATAAAAGCAAAACTAGAGAAAAAATCAGTGGGCTTCGCCTGTCTGTTCAAAATCAGAATCAGAGTCCTTTATTGTCATTAAATATCAGATGTTTAAAAAGATTAGAAGCAGCTCCCTCGTAGCAGCATTTAGAATAAATAACAATGAAAACAAATCCAAAACTGTCACCATATATACACATGTGTGATGATGTGAGGAGTACTGATGTGAAATCTGGGTGGGGCGTATGCCTCTGTGTTCAGTACAGTAATGGCTTATGAAAAGAAACTGTGTTTCTGAGACTGTTAGTCCTGGTTTGGATGGACCTGTGGCGTCCCCTAGAGGACAGCAACTCAAACAGGTGACCTCTGGAGCCTCTTCCGCTGAGCCTGGTGCATTGTGTGAACCACATATGTAAGGATGCTCTCAATGGCTGAGCGGTAGAAGGTCACCAGCAGCTTCTCACAGATGTTGTTCCTTCTGAGCACTCGCAGGTAGTGCAGAGCTGACCTGATCCCCGTCTTCAGGTCAGGTGAAAGGAGAGAAACGGGCAGACTGGTCTCGGTGTGGGAGTTGTGTGGCTCTGTTATGTTGTATGTGCGTAAGTGCTTCCCCCTCTCGTCACACATCTCACATTGTGCTAGAATCTAGGCAGGACAGACTGTCAGTGTGCCTGATTAAAATCACCCGTGATAATGGGCTGGGGTCCTATTTGCAGCTCCAGTGCACCTGTTCTCACTTTCTCACTTTCATTTGCTCCAAATCAGGTGAAACTGATTCCCGTAGCTTTATGATTCTTTGAACTGGTATTTCTAGTTTTTAACTAACTTTGTGTTGTACTGTGATTACCGAGTCTTCCTCTTTTTTTTTTATCCCTAAACTGTATAAATTTAATATATAAACGCTATAAAAAAAATGTGTGAACTATTTGGAATGTGTACGTTTGATTTTGTAACAGTGTGCGTTTCTTTCCGTTTCCTATTAAATGAAAATGGGCTTGACACTTTAAAGACAGGCGACACAATCTAGCTTTAGCTCGACCCCGCTCCTGAATTATGTAATAGTTGTAAAAGACCGCCTACCCTATCTTTTGCTATGTGGCCATTTACGACTGGTGGACAGGAAACTGCAGCTGAACGAAACTCGCCACTCGACCAGAATCAACTCAAACCTCATTTTAAACGCTAAAAGCTGCATTCACAGTATGTAACGATGTCTTTGGAAACGTGTGAAGAAACGGCGGAACACTCCGCTTTGCTCAAGCTCCTCTCTGCACTGTTTTATGCCGGAAGTTCCTTTCTTATTACCGTAGTGAACAAAACCGTGCTGACCACTTTCAGGTAGGTGTCGCTTTGTAGGGTTATCACTAATTTATTCATAGTCGAAAAACGGAAGCAATAAAGTTATGAAGTTCACACACAAAGGAAGCTTGTAAATAATAGCGTATTCTCTGTTGTCGAGTCAGTTTACGTCTTCTGCTGTGTTTGTGTGTTGACTTTGCAGGTTTCCCTCCTACTTGTGCCTGGGAATTGGACAGGTAAGTTGTCCAGGTGTGAATGCACCTCCCACCACCAGCAGGAATAAACAAATACAAACTGGTTTTATGGTCCTTTCAGATGATCACCACTGTTATTGTTCTTTATGCGGCCAAAAAAAGCAAAACGGTGCAGTTTCAAGATTTCGACAAGAATGTTCTCTTAAAAGTAAGCACCCTCACCTAATTATCATATCTGTATTTATTCTCCTTTTAATGTGTTTTGTGATTTTATAAATGATTTTTGTTTGTTTGTTTGTGGCCAGATTTTCCCCCTCCCTTTGCTGTATGTTGGGAACCATGTAACAGGCCTGGCAAGCACTAAAAAACTCAGGTTTTAGCAGTTTATCTGCATCTCATTTAGTTCTTAAATGTAGTTAAAAGATTTTCTCAGTTCTCATTTATGCAGTCTTCCCGTTATCTGTTACAGTTTACCCATGTTTACAGTTTTGCGGAAATTCACTATATTGATGACAATGATCTTGGAAGCCTATATACTAAGGTAAGGAATTATTCTAATTGGTGTATTGCTGTTAGAGCCTTGAAGCACTTCAGGGCCTTATCTCATGTGAATTGGTCTGAAATTTCTCCAAGTACCATACATGAAGATATTTCTAATGGGTTTGTCAGTGGAGTTAAACAATACGAGAGCTTTCAGTGTAGGATGTAAGATATAGAAGAACCAGATAGGAGTTAACAATGGAGGTGTCCATTAACCTATGCCTGTTTCTTCCTCTTTATCTCCATTTTCAGAAAAACATTTCCAAAGCGTCTTGTTTACAGTGTTGTGACCATAGTATTTGGTGCTATGATTGCTGCAAGGTATTGTTTGTTTGTTTGTTTGTTTGTTTGTTTGTTTGTTTAAATTACTTTTGTAATTGTATTTCTCCATGAAATGCAAAAGCAAAGAAAGGTTTTACCTCCATCTCTATTGTCTCCTATAGTTCAGACCTGGCCTTTGATGTGCAGGGCTATACATTCATCCTACTTAATGATGCATTCACTGCAGCCAGTGGAGTGTACACCAAGAAGAAACTTGGTGATAAGGTAGGGTTTCCTGTTCTGTAGAAAAACGGAGACAATTTGAGCATTGCTGCTTTATTAGATACATCTCTGTGCAGGTGTTGTTTGAAAAATTAAAAAAAGAATGGTACTGGACAGCTGTGCTGCCAAGAAAAAGGGGGCTTAATCATCCAAAGCAATGGACAGTGAAGAAGAGTGTGCAGCCAGGATGCATTGGGTGGAGACAAGTGTCAGGGGTGATTTGTGACAGAGTTGGAGCTACAGGTGGGACAGCTCAGGCTGAGCGGTGTGAGCGGTTTTTTTTTTTGGGGGGGGGGGGGGGGGGGGGGGGGGGGGGGGGGAACCTGG
>VURO01018900.1:36164-57132 GCA_015108175.1 Pelvicachromis taeniatus | reverse complement strand
ATAATGTTTTTTTTAAAAAAAAAAAAAAAAAAAAAAAAAAAAATTTTTTTAAATCATTTCACACCCACCTTTCTCAGAGCAAACAAAGGGTTTTTCCCCAGTGTGCAGGCGCTGGTGGGTCTTCAGCTGTCCACTCTGGACAAATGCTTTCCCACAGTTTGGGTAGTCACACAAATAAGGCCTCTCACCTGAGGTAAAACAGGATAAGATATACTTTATTTATTTATTTATCTTGACAGGCGATGCACATGTATTTAAGCAATTTATGATGGATCAACAGCCTTCACTCACCTGTGTGTGTCCTCTTATGGGCCTGGAGAGACTTCTCTCTGGGAAACACTCGGTTGCAGATGTTACAACGGATACGGCTGGATGAAGTCTCCCCCTCACTTATCAACTCCCGGACTGTGTCCGCCCGTGGCCGGCCTCTGCGAATACCATCCTGACAGCGAGAACACACAGAATCATTGCACTGGCCCAGGTACAGACTTTATCAGACTTATCAAAGGACTTTGGATGAATGCAGACCAAGAGTGCAAACAGCTTTGAGACAAAGCAGGTTATAATATGCCAAACCAAGGACAAACTGTTTATACTGCTTCATAATCTAATAGACTTGTAACACATGATTCACATAAAATACTCATTACGTTAAGGAATACTCGGGAGATTGCATTTGATACAGTGTATCAACATGTCAGTCTGACTTCATTTAATTACCTCACGTGTTACACTGTAGCTGAACGTCTTCATTATAACTCATTCACATCCGGTTACATTTTTGGCGCGCGACTACACGTCATATTGGAGCAGCTGCTCCAGATTCAGGAACTGGGGTTTAAAATCCACCGAGTCACACCCTAATGCGCGGGCGTTTTTTAAATGACTCTCCAGCTCGGCCATATTGAGACCGACTCTCTGCTTTAAGTAATCACATTTCAACAGAATATATAACTTTATTAAAAAAAGGTGTTCATTTCTGATCGTGCTGTTCTGATGTGATAACTTGGTATGGGTTATTCCTGTTATGCAGATGCTATATCTTTTCAGACCTGCTTTGGAGGTTCTTTAACATATCAATGAATTAAGTTGCAACGTCTCTTTTAGGCGTATTATCTTGTTGTCAGCAGTCAACAGTAGTATTAAAAATACTTTGTTTTTAGGTTGCCCTCAGACTGCACAACATCCAGCCATGCCAATTTTTAAAGGAGCATTAAAGGCAAACTTTTAGAGAAGCGTTTTACCTTGATCTGCTCAGGTGAAGGAGCTGTGTCCGCTTCCCTGGCCGTATTAGTCCCGGTAGGGGACGCGGCTCCACTTCCAGAGCCCGGGCTCAGGGTCACATTGTGGGCGTTCTCCCCCCACTTCCACGGGTAGACCATGAAGTCGCTGAAGCCAGGGCTTGTCGGAGTTACGGCCTCTGCTTTCCTCGGTTTAATTGGAGTGGTCTTGATGACGGACACCAAAACTCTTTTAGGTGAGTCATTGCAGAAAATAACGTGAGGGTGCTTGCTCTCGGCCATCGTTTGAGTGTCAAAATCCCGGTGTTTGACGCGAAACTACTTTTTTTCCCCCAAAAGATAAATGAGCAAGTGTCATAAATAGTTTGCCTTCTTAATCTGGAGTAAATACTTCCTTCATTTCCAAAGAGTACAAGAAGAAGAAAAAAATCTGTGATCCGCTCTCTGCTATAAAGTAACTGCAAAAGTTGCAGAAAGAAGCGAATACTGCGGTTTCTTCCCTTCTTGTCGCAGCAGGTCGTCTCAATTGACCTGTGTGCGCCCACAGGATCGTTGTCCCGCGTTGCAAAATCGCGCCTGAGCAGTGCATTCTCCAATCCACTGCAGGCATTCAACCCCACGTGTCAAAAGAAGCGAATGGCAGCAGCCATATGGCTCTACCTAGCCATGCTGTAGACCAGTTAGGAGTCGCGGAGAGCTCTGTGCGCACTGATTGGTCAAAAAGTTTTTGTCCAATGAGATTTAAACACCTTATGCGCGCTCTCGCAGGTTGACGTAAAGACTAGCCAATGAAGGCGATTTGTGGTCCATGGGCTAGCCAATGGGAGCGAAGGGCGGTTAATTTTTTTTACATTGCGGATGAGCAGATGGCTCTTTCTTTTCCCGCGCTGAAGAATCTGTTTATGTTATTACATGTTTTTTGTCGTTTTAAAGGGAAAGAAAACGGTGGTTCCGAGGCGCCAAAGTTACGTAATCACTGTAGGGCGGAAGTAATAGAACAAAGACTTTATTGTGTGAGAGAAATGGAAACAGAAACTTAAAGGTTATTCGAAATTTCATTATATTAATGCAATTTACCTAAAGTGGTTTATCTGTTTAACCTAAAACCCTCTTAAATCTCTAGATTGTGTTTTTCTGCTGTGATTTAATTTGTCCAGTAAAATGTAGTAAAGTGTGCTGTCAATCATCCATTCCTGGCAGTTGTTGGAAGATGACCCTGCACTGCGTTCACTGTCATCCTGTTTGTCGCTCATGTTTCAGTTACCTAGTAAGAAACAATTTAAATATACTCCAGGGCACTGTCTTAAAAATAGTATAGTGCTGGATGAACACCATCCAGGCCATCCCGTACTATACACTCTACAGACACTGAATTTAAATGTACTGATGCTGTTTTCTGATTATTTGCTTTCTGTATTTGAGTGTCACACACCTGATTTAGTAAATATTGTGGGAGTTTCTTTCTTTCAAATACTCAAACAAAAACTACTTCTAGATTTGATACACTCTTTCATACATTTCCTGATATACATTAATACTGAAACATTGCACACTAACAACACAGACTTGTACATTCATTCTGCTATGACTACTGAATGAAGTGTCATTATATAAAATTCCTTACTCATCCTGCAAAAGAGGGTTGGTGGTATTTTCATATATTTTAATAGCTGGGCTAAAGAGATTTGAGCATTATACATATGTAATATGTTTGTGTCAGTAAGTGTTGCTTCAGTTATTATCAAATAATCCAAGAAGAAGTAAAATTAAGTTCACTCTGAAGAAAAGTATATAGCTGAGGGTTTTGCATAGATTTGCAAAGTTAAGAACATATGGGGCATGCAAATATGGAGACTTTAATGCACAAGAGTCGCAAACTTTTAGGAGGGCCCCCCCTGGTGGGACATAGAGCCACTACAGGATAGCGTGGTTGACCAAAGGAAAGCTACATGGGAAATATATAAATAAAATATAATTTATGTGATGCTAACGCACTGACCTTTTTTCTTTATAAATGAGATTGAACTTATTTTCTTTTTTATTGCTAGTGATTGCGGAAAAGTGTGAGGTAGAAGTGTGAAATTTTCAGCTTCTAGCATTAAAGCTTCTAGCTTCTAGCTTTAATGGGATATCGCTCAGATTCTCATGTGTAGCTTAGTGCAGCGTAGACTTGGGAAGTTTTGTTTATGCAAAAGAATGACGAACTGACTTTTCTAGAACATTGCTTGCAATACACTGATTTCACACAGTGCAGTGGCTTACACTATTGCAAGAAGGCCCTGGTTTTGAATACTGACTGGGGCCTTTCCATGTGAAGTTTGCATATTCTCTGGCTTCCTCCTACAGTCATAATCATGGTGTGATTCTAAATGGACTGTGTCTATGTGTTATCTCTGCAAAAGTCTGACACTGTGACAAGCTACACCCTCCCAGCAACACCAACATTTATAAATTTACAAGTTCAGAAACATTGTAACTTTATGCAAATGTTCCCTAAGTTTGTTCTGCAGGTTGCATTGTTAGCACTCTTTAAAAGTCCACTTTAAAAACCCAGAATTCCAGAATGATTTGGTGAAGTTTTGTGATAACTGCCAGGGAATATTTAGGGAACATTCACAGACCTTTCTGCAACGACTAATGTAACAAATGCCATTACTAGCTACTCAGGACAGAAGCAACTGCTGCTTAACATTATTTCTTACAATGCCAGTTGAATTTTTTTTTTAACTGCTTTGTGACTGACCTTATGGTAGGCCTTATAAGCAACAGTTACAACAGCATGCATACAGTAGTGGCACACTACTAAGCTAGGTAGCCAGGAAACTAAAAATAAAAGCATAAAAACAAGTATGGCTTCTCTAACTACATATCTATCAAGAGACGGAAAACAAGAAGCAAACAAACAAAAACGTTGGTAAATGTTATTTAAAGCTTTCACAAAAAATCTTTGAAGAATGCTGACTGTTCTTCAGAGGTTAGGCAACCTTTAGCCTGGCTGTTGCCAGCTGCGGTTGATGCTCCTGTTTGGCTTTTGATTAAGTTAGCTACTTTAGTACACCCGAGGCCTTCCCGAGGTTTGGCTACAATAACTAAATTACTGTTAGACCTGACAGGCAATACTGCCTACCTGCCTTGGAGGGAAACAGCCACTGCCAGGTAGATATTAAACAGGCTTACAACAAGAGGAAAATGGAAACATTTGACTTGCTTGTACAGTAACAAGACTATGTTATTAAACTCGTTAACAAGCCAAGTATGCTACTAAGCTACCTAACCAGTATGAAAACAAACAAGCAAAAACAACAACAAAAATTGTCGGACCTTTACCCGACATTTATGCTAATGTTAACTGTGTGCTGGGTTTAATCTATAGAGTCGCTATAATTACTCTTTAACATTTTCGGTTAATGTTAGCTAACTGTAGATTAAAACCATTTTATACGTTTACTGAAGTTAATGCTCGTCTTTAATTAAAGTGAACTGCAATAAAAGCTAACGAAATAAAAATATTTCCAAGTTGAAATTTGTGTCACATTAAGATTTTTTTTTTCCTTAAATGTTTATCTTTGCTTTTTGAAAGTTAGTGCCCCTTTAACGTCAGCCCCTGTGCCAGCTCCGAGTCGTAGGCCTCCAGCCTGACTAAGCACAGAACCATCTCTGGCAGAGGAGCTGAGCCAAGCCTATGCAATGCATATTGATCAGACTATTGACGAGCACGTGGGCGTGGTGTCACTTGCATCCACACGTGCAAACATTTATTTAAAAGTGTGGGGGAAAAAAATGCTGAAGGCATTTGTTGGATGTTCACTGGGGTAGCAGAGTACAGATCGTCGCAGCTCTTTTCTGTTGTAGCTGAGCTGGAAAACGGTGTTTATCTTTATTGTCTGATACTTGAAAGCTGTGTGATCATCTCGAGGAGGTAATTATTTAAACTCTGTTTTGTTTTTGTTTGTTTTTTTATTCGTCATTAACAGGCTAACATGCTGCCGGACGCCTACGGGTGTGCTGTGGCGAACAGGTTCGGGAATCTTCTGGACAATGATACGGATCCTTTCGACTTGATCAATGTAGTGGAATCAGAAAAGACGAAGAAGAAAAAGAAGAAGAAGGAAGAGGAGGAGAAGAAAGCAAAGCAGAAAAAACCTGGTCAGAAGGAGTCCCAAAGGGACCGACGCCTCCCTATGGCGCAGGATGTTCAAGAGCCGGTTCCAGGTAAGTACACACTGCATAAATCCAAGCGATTCTGGCAGCTGCTGGGGTTTCTAGATGGGGTAGTCCAGCCAAGAGTGGCCAGTTTGCCTGGGCTTTGTCAGCTGGTAAAAATGCATGGTCAGCGAGGTGCACATGTGCATGCTGAGATGGTTATATCCCCACTATGGTCTGTGCAGAAATCTGGATCAAAGTGACACTTGGCTAATTTTATAGCACATTCCAGAGGACTGATTCAGCTGGAATTGGAAAGAGGAGAAAAGCCTTTAAATTGCTTTTTTCCTCCTGTAAATCTAAGCACAGTGAGGTTTGAGAGCATAAGCCAGATGCTGAGAATTGTGTTCACAAACATAGCCATCACTTTAATGGGGGAAACTAACTTATGACACAGTTCAGTATGTTACCGTCCCTTTCTGCCTTCAGTCCGTAGGCAGCTGCCACATCCTGCACCTGTGCCTGAGAGTGGGGAGGGCAGAGAAGAACCCCAGAAGAAAGCTCCTGCCGGGCAGCGTAGGGACAAACAAGAGGAACCCCCACAGGAGTTTTCAGTTTCTAGGTTTGCATTTGAAGTTTACAGAAAATTTCTCCTTTTGTCTAACTGATGTCATATAAAAGATGACATACCCAGTCCTGATTAGTGTTTCAGCTTATGATTGTTGATATTGGTCATCATTTTAACTTTAATCATACTTCATCTTATAAATACTACGGAAGCTTGTTTCTGCAACTGCGGAAAAAACAAAGCATTTATTTGCCAAACAAGTTAAAATTTCAGGTTGTCACTTGAGAAAGAATTCTAAATTAAGTTGAGATGCTCACCCAAAATTTGGACTTAGTGATTGCAATAAACCCTCACCCCCCCTCCCATGGCATAAACAAGTTTCCCTAGGATACTGCTGTCAGCTGGGTTTGAAATGTGGATGCTGTCACATGAATAAACTGAGTATTTATCTTCTTGTTTGGCAGGCCTCACTATAATTCAGACTTTGACCCCAGGGGCAAAGGGGGGATCAGAGGTAGGAGAGCAGGAAGAGCTGGAGGAAATGCAAGGAACCCGGACTACTTTATTCTGAGGGGCAAGAGGGAATACGATCGGCACAATGGAACGTGAGCCTTTGTAAATACGCAGCTTGTCCCTGATTTTCCTCTGTCTTGTAACTGTGTGCTGATGATCATTTTGTCATAATTGCAGAGGTATACCTCCTGATGATAAGAGAGGAGGAAGAGGAGCTTGGAACTGGGGCTCTGTTGAAGAAGCTGCAAGGTGAGTAGTTGATAAACATGGAAATGACAACCGTTTAATTTTTGCGGAGAATCGAGTTTGTTTGTTCATGTCCATTTTTGCACAGTGAATTCATGGATGTGATATCTCCGATCAAATCTGAGGAGTCCCAGATATCTGCAGAGGAAGACAGTCCGACTCAGTGAGTGAAATGCATAAGTGTCATTCCTTAAATTTACATCTGTACCACCTTGACTTATTTAGAAGTGACAGTGGTCTTGTTTAGCATCTGTGCAATAAAAAATAGAAGAGAATTTACAATTTAAAAAAACAACAACAAACAAAAAAACTTTCATACATCCCAACAGTGTGCTAGTTAAAATGTTCTGTGAAGAGTTTGATGGGGAAATTTGGGATGTTTGTATTTGGCAGTCTGTTACTTCTCCTGTCCCCTGCCCGGCACCTTCCAGGGCCGTAACACAGTCACACATGAGAATTATGTAATTTACAGGAAGCAGGAATAGGGGGAAAAAATAGAAATGGCAGATGATTTACTTGTTTCCAAATTATAAAATAGAGCAACGGAGGAGGGAGAGATGTTAGTCCAGGTTGCTATGGAGATGACCCTGGACGAATGGAAGGCCGTGCAGGAGATGAGTCGTCCCAAAGCTGAATTTAATATCCGCAAAGCAGAAGGCAAGATTCCCTCCAAAGCCAAGGTCATCCACGAGTCAAAGCATGTGGAGGTGAGCGTGGAAGATGAACTCTGGAGGCTATATGGGCTTTTTCACTGTTTTTAGGAACCATTTCTGCAGTTTGTCAGAGGTGTGTGCGCGCGTTATGCAACATAGGCCACTGGTAGTTGTTTAAGTTTGTACACCCTCAGTTGTGGATCCTTAAGAGCTAGTTCATCATCTCACTGGTGGCTGATGAGGTTAATTTGAAATGAACTGGAACATGTGTTGACATGCTTGTGCATATTTGGGGAGTTTCTGAACTGTACAGCATAGCCAGCCATTAATATATTCAACGAGAGACACTGAGTAATAAATTCATAAAAATATCTATGGTTGTTTACTAAAATAAAAAAGGAGGCGCTATAAAAGACTGTTTACAGGTTTCTGTTCAACTGGTGCTCTTGCCTTCTGTATATTTAGTGTTTGCTTCCAATTTGTAGACCATCAAGGCAAATATGGAGGATGAAGGAAACTTCCTTCGCAGGTCTGTGAATGATATCACCTCACTGTTGGACATCAATTTTGGGAGCCTTGGACGCCCTGCTCGTGGGAGCCGAGGAAGAGGAGCACGAGGTGGTCCTAGCAAGCACCCAGAGAGTGTCAAACCAGTATTGGAGAGGGTATGTCTGCATTTGGATACAGAATTTGGGAGAACTCTGAAGTGAAAATGCTCTGACCTATCATATAGCTTTTATTGACAATTGTGCGTTTGAGGTTTGCTTACTTTCTGAAGGGTAAGAGGGTACTCGTATTTGTGTGACCAGAGCACAATTAGTAGCCTGTTTTATGAATAACAGGTTGTTTTTTTTTCGTATTAGGAGGAGGAGGAGGATCTGGCACCTAACCCAGATGATCCAGAAGACTTCCCAGCACTATCAGCAGGGAGATAACTGAGGAACATTTTTATCTCCTGCTGTGACACATTCATCGTTTTTGTTGAGGTTTTGGGTTCAATTGCACTGAATACACTGGTCAATAAATCATTATTTTGCAAGGTTAACTTTTGTTTTGAACACATCACTGTGTATTTGAATAATGTCTTGTCAGCTGGCAGACAAAAATTGACCTCTGGGTGTTCAAATAACTTCCACATGGGAAAGTGTCAAGCTGCCAACTCTAAACTTTTTAAAATGCTTTAATTTTTTCTTTGAGGTTCTGTGGCAGTAAAGCCAGAGAGTCAGACATGAGACTGCTCTAAACACCCACTTTTCTTTTTGTATGATGCGAGTAGATGTTCTTAAAATACAGTCTTACAGCTCAGGCTGTGAGCATCTACCTGCTTCTCACTCCAGCTGTTAGCAAGGGGCACCCAGGCTGGGATATTGGGAGTACAAAGATTTTAATAAGCATCTGGGAACAGTCATACTAACTCTGCTTAAAACATGTAATGCAAGGACTCAGAGACGTACTTGGGTATATATATTTATTAAAAAGTATGATTTTGTGTGCTTCAAGCAGATGTCTTTAGTGGATTATGAACATGAGTTAGACCAGGCCCCGTTAGGACCACCCACTCATTTATAGGATGATCTAACAGTACAAAATATTTACAAAATACAGAGTATATCAAATGTTGACATATTTACAGTTTACGTATAGGAGCTGAAGAGCTTCACTAGTATGACAAATAAGATTTAATAGAGGTACAAATGCACATGTTGTATTGTGATGGAATTACTGCCAACAGACTTCGTTTTAACTACATAAAAGGGCCCAAGATCAGGGACTTGATACAAGTTCAAGGCCAGTTTCATCAAATATTTCTCATCATGAACCCTTATCAGAATAAGTCCTGCACAGTGCTCATTTTGGAGGAAATCTCCTGGATCCACACATTCATATAATGGTCTCATGGTTTTGGTTTGATCTGATGCTGCTACTGCATGCTTCAGTTAAGTAGAAACAACCAGGCAATGATTAAAACTAGCAGTTCAAGTTCATGATTCTATGTTTAAAAGTATTAAAGAGAGTCCTATGGATAAAATAGTTTGCAATCATAAAATTTAGAATGAATTGCACGTTCCAGCATCCCACCCAAGTCAGCTGTATAGAAGGTAATGTATCCAATTTTCCAGATCCACAGGCTCACCGCAGTAGAGGAGCTCTAGGTTTGGGTATGGAGTGACTACAAAGGAGAAGGAATAAAAAAAAAAATTATGATATGTTGAGTTACTTAAGGTTACATCATTATAGTACTACAGTAAATGCAAGACAGAGAAGTGAAGAGATAGATACCATAGCCTGGAAAACCTAATGGATTGCAAAGAGCTGTGAGCTTTACATCCTCTGGAGACGGTACGTCTGTTGCATATATGAAATGTAAAAGGAGGAAAAGAAGGGAGGTGAACATTACAGATTGGCTCAAGAAAAGGATGTGCACATGGCTACAGAGTGGTAACAACAGGCCAAAGGCAGAGTGAGGAGCACAAAGTCTAGAGAAGCTATAGCCAGCCATACTCCGAAACAAACTGTTCTCAGAGGACATGCAGGGAAAAATGCTTAAATGAAGCAGCAGGGGGATTGTGCCAAGTGGAATTTAATTTGGCATCCTGATAGTGGTACATATGCACTGTCAGATTTACTACATGTTAGACCTGGACAGTATCCGGTTATAAATAAAGGTTAGTTCATCTGAATAAAGAATCTGGGCTGGGTTGCACCTTCCATCAAAATCAAAATATTTAGCTTCTATATGTAAACCTCATTAGCCCTCTGTCATGATGGAAAAAAATGCAAATTTTTCCTACACTGACAGGACCTGCAGTAGCATTTTGTTTTACTTAACACTAATTAAATTCAATGAAAGCATTCACCTGTTTCTAAAAGCAGATTTTATCAATTCCTTCAGTTTCTTTTAATTCTTCCACTTTGACCTAAACTGTAAAATCTTAACTGTTGTTGGTGGAAACTTTTTTTTTTTTGAAACATGTTTTTTTTTTTTAAATGAACCACAGTTGGGTTTTGTTTCAGCTGGTGATGCAGCCCAGCCTAGGAACGTCATGTGATTATGGCACAACCCCTTTTTTGAAAACTGAAGTGAAACGACATGTATGCCAAGCCTCTGGACTTTTTGCTGAATTTGCACAGGCACTAAAGATCGTCTCTCTTTTTGCATATTGCAAAATTTGTCTCCTGTGCAAATGCAGCCCAAATCTCCACTTGGCTTGTGAAGATCTAAGGGAGCTTGCCTGTAGATGGACCTGTCCCATGCTTAAGCTGATGGGAGAGCCTATGTTGGTTGTGACAATGGCTGTCTGTCTATGGCTGTCACATGGTTCACAACACATTGGGTCTTTGCCACCAGCCACGACATGCAAGTTGCCTAGGGACCTGACCAGTCTGGTGTTGCACAGGGAGCTGGTAGAGAAAAGGGAAGCTGTTAATGTACTCAGCAAGGACTCATGAGTGGCTATAGCCTCTCTGTGTTTTTTTTTTTCAGGTTCAATGGCACATAAAGGAGTCAAATAAAATTCAAAGCATGTATTTTTATTACAACAGTACAATTTCTTATGTAATAATTGAAGTTATAAATACAAACTATAGACTGCTTTAAACGTGCATTCTTTATAATGGCCAGCAGGGGGCAACCCAGTAAACATATTGAATATACACGTTGTTCTATCTGCAAATTATTATCCCTGGCTCCTAAAGTCTAGTTTAAAATATCTAAGATTGCTGACCTATGTATGGGTGATGTCAAAGTGTGGCTGCACCAATGTCTGCTGTCTAGTCTATGATCCAAACTGAAACATTGTTGACCTTTGTGGATAATTTTAAATTGTATAAAGTATCTAATGTCTATCTGGGAAAGTCAATTTACCGTTTTTTTTATTTTTATCCCCCGGTCTCTACCCTTCCTGATTGCTATATTTAAGCAAATGAGTGCTATTTGAATTCTTCCACTGACCTTCCTCCTGTTCCATTGGCTGGAAGGGAGGTTCTGGTCCTTTTCCTGCTGTCTGACTGGTCAGATAGAGCCAATGGGCTTGTCTTACAGCTCTGAACACTTGCCTGCAAGATGACCCTGCTGCAGAGGAGACATATTCATTAGTCTAAGCCCTGCTTTATGTCAATATGTGTGTGTAGGTGTGCACTTTGTGTGTACATTGTACACTTTACCTCAAGGATTGTGATGAGGATCTGGTGTGTATCTTATTCTCCTCTTGTCTGTGAAGACAAAGTAAGATAGAAGTAAAAATGTGAAACCTTTTTACTGTAGATGTATATGTAATGAACTACACATCAGAGTGGATAGCGGGGGAAACGTTTGCATGGTGATGAGAAAAAATGTTTCGTTTTTAAAGGCGACAGTTTTAGACATGTGAACAGATTATTGCATTCAGCAGCCAGGTAGGATTAGTAGAGCCAAATTAAATCACAGAACAAGCGAGGAAGTGGCACTAAAACTTAAAGAGGGTCTTGATGTGTCTTAGTCCATGAGCAGCTCTTAATTTAACAGTTGAGAAATAAGTCAACGCAATAACCAGAAAGCATGATGTGTACAGGTAATGGGGTGATTGGAATGTCTATGGTACAAATCATTATGTACAAAAAAAATGCTGACAAGGACAAGGCAGTAGCCTTTGATGTTTTAGATTATTAAAAACTGGCTCTGCTCATTAGCTTTGACTTTACAGTATTTGCAGAAAGAATATAGGAACAGAAATTTGTTCAAAATTATCTTACTGATTCGGGTTGGGAATTAAAAAGAGACTGGGGGCTCACTTACAGCATTCTCAGTTAGAGCTCCAGAAGGAGGGGCAGGGCAGGTTTTTGGGGGGCTGACGGGCGGTAGAACTCATTGAAATCCTAACCCGTCTATACAGAAATGCAGGATGGAAGAAGGGAAGCCATACACAATCCACCACAGGGCAAGGCTACACAGGGAGGAGAGCAGCATGGCTACCAGCCATCTGAAAGGAGGACAAATCCAACAACAAGAGCAAACGGAAAAAAAAGGGGGGAAAAAAGGAAGGAGAGACAAGAGACGTCTGGGCAGGACATAAAGCCTCTGATGTTGTGCTTTTCCACTGGGACTGGATTAGATGAATCACCATTTGTAGAGCCTTGCATCCAACAGTGCCAGACAGCAAACTTTTGTTCATCACTTGCTTTGTTGTGTAAGCAGTCAGCCATAAAGAACCCAACTAATGTAGGAAGTTTAAAGTAGTTACGTTTTTAACTGACTTGAGAAATGTAGAAAAATAGCACACAACTTTATTTCACCTCATTTCTACATATTTATAATAAATATAGGAGTAAGATTTTTGTATTGCAAGCTCCTCAAACTTAATCGAAAATAAAACAGGATTCTAGGAAAAAACAACCCCACGCAGCATTTATAGACATCAAATAGATAACAGCATCCCTGGTACTGAAATCGTAGTGATTAATATAAGCCTGCCAATGAATGAGATGGGCTCTGTTTAACAGAAACATCTAAAAATAGTCACATCCTACAAGAATTAAGTACCCATTTCTAAACTCTGTCCCACACTTTTAATAGAAGCTGGCAGAGATGGACTCCTGCAAGAGTAAACAAAGCTCAGATGGTATGCATACACTGATCCAGTCACAAGAGCAATGGAAAAACAACAGGCAACTGACAATGATCCCAGCCCAGCATTAAGTACATGTTAGACACAAACACAGAGGCATGTGCATGCGTGCATGTCCAAGGGTTTCATGCCTGTTGCCATGCGTGAAGAGGCAGAAAAAGTGAAGAAAGGTTCTGACAGTCATCGCTCTAATCGTCCCTGGAGTTCAACATGCATATTGGTGTTGCATAATAAACCAAACAGTGGAGCCAGATGGTGACGCTCAGCTGGAAATGGAGCGTTAAGATGTGTAGCAATGCATTCCCTGCAGCGGCATATGGTCTGTAGTGCAAGCAAATCTCCCTTCAGCCTCACCTCCCTCTCGTAAAGCCCATAATGTTTTCTTAAAGCTTTATGTGATAATGAGGATCTGGAGGAATTTACTACTCACAAAACACTTAAAATTATAGCTTTGTCCAGTACCAAAGAACTACTGCCAATTTACACCTAAAGCTTAATGAATGAGCTGGCAAGTTCACTACTTCACCAAACAATGAGGAATTATGTATTCCAGGTGATAACAAGGTCAAAGCTTCCCTGATTAAGACTTTATATTGATGTGAGCTAAGTCGGTCGTGCAAGCCAAGCAATAAAACATTGAATTCAACTAATCCCGATCTTATTTAAAACCGTGATTGGTTGAATAATTGGTGTTGTTAACTTGAGAGCTTTTATTGTGACTCAGAGGATATCACAGATATGTCTTGATATCAAAGCAGAACAGCTCAGTGTGCCCATGAGGCAGGTAATGAAAGGCGTGTAAATGTAATGCATCCACTAAGTGCATAACCTCTTCACACCAGTCATCAAAAAAAAAAAAGAAAAGGAAGAGAAAAAAAAAGGATAACTTCAAATCTGCCACACCATTCGCTGGCTTACCAATATTTTTATTTCTTTTTAAACAGGAAGAGGATGTTGGCTAGAAAGGAATTGACGTGCACTTACCTCCAACGTACAAAACCTCACATCCTCTCTCTGTTTTTCCTCTCCCCCACTCTTTCTCTGCCTCTCTCTGCTATCTTTTGAACGGCAGGCAACACATCGGCCACACCGTGCCCATGAGGCTGCAGCAGAACACTACCACCTGCCTGACATGGGACAACAAAAGCCAAAGCCATATGGGTACATTGGCAGAGGCCGGTCAACCATACTCTGCCATGCTGACCAACCTTCCACAGCTTTGATTTACATGGACACAAATGATGTGGACTTTGGGCAGAAAGACAACGACAGAGGAAATTTTGTTCGGTAGAGGGTCAGGTTTAGCACTTTGGCACCCCCAACTGGCATAGAGTCGGAAGCTCATGTCATACCTATGGCTGATCTTTTCTTCTTCTTTTGTTTTAAAGAATTAGAAATGCTAACCAATATATGTTGTCTCAGCTATAACGCGTATCTATAGTAAAGCTGTCTATTGACTTAAATGAGTGGCCTAGATACACTAATGTCATGATAACCTAGTGACAGACAAGCTCTATATTGACTTGGCTTACATATGCTTTTGTCCAAACTGAACCTTTTTTAAGTTTCTGACCAAAGAAGACAGCTTACACACCATCAGCACTGCAGCAAAAGATTTTCATAGAGCTATCACCTTTAGCTTCCACATCGTTTATGCCTTTCTAAATCCAGCCCGCAAAGCAATTTTTCCTGGAAAAGTGTATATCAGATAACTAAAATCCAACCCTCCAAACAACCGTGTCACTTTGTGCCTAAATACCTGGGCTACCACTTTCTCATCTTATTGTTTATCCTTAACTCTGATTACACATGATTATGGGATGACTTTATTATACTTGATCTGTATGAGATGACATTTGAAAGAAGAAAAAGAATTATTAAAATAATGTAGATATTCCAAGTGGTTTAACTCACAGATAAAGTACAGTATTAGGATGAAATTGTATGGCATGGTTAAATGAGGGCAGCCCTGCCAAATCCTCAAACCTGACTCCCAAAGCTGACTACCTGGAAGAAGTTACTGAGGAAGACAGAAAGCTTGCCCAATGAAATGATAAATGTGACCAAATAATTCCTACATGGTCACTTCCTGGTCAACTTTTTTTTCAAAGCATGAGGTACTTGTGCTTTGAAAAACACTCCTGTATACATGTAATGATCCAAGGGACCGATTCGCTCATTTTACTCTACTACAGCACAATGGTGTGATGCATGATGAGGCTTGCAGGCTGCCTGGATACTTACGATAGTGAACCAGAGGATGATCTGGCCTGCCTCTTGCTCTTAAGAGCTCGTAATTTATCACCCTGCGTAAGGCCATTTCTCTCCTCTTCATCATTGTACTGCAAAATAAAATAAAAACAATGAGCAGAATGAATTACTAGAATGAAAGACTTTAGACTTTAGTTTCAAACTCACCGTTTCCATCTCTTCTTTCTTGGATGCCCTGTTCTTGTTGCTCCCATTGATGGTTATGTCATCCACTCCGGATAGGATCCTGGTTACTGCCATCTTACCATTCTCACGTTCATTCAGCATCTTCTCGTGGAAAACATCTCCTTCTGCCCACAAACTGTTCTGCTTCCTGATACACAAACCACACAATAAAACTGATCGTCTTGCCAAACCAAAAATCACATTTTTTTTTTTATTTGTCTGCACATCATATAATAATCTGTTTCCTAAAGGCCTGAAACTGTGTTGTTTCAAATCAAAGCTATAAAACTAAATCTAGTTTAATCTTGGATAATTATCAATACAAAAAAATACTCTAGTGAACACTTACTCTTCAACAAAGGTCTGCTGAGGTCCAATGATGGACCCTGGTCGGCAGATCCGTATCCAAGCGATGGCCTCTGCTGCAGTTAGGCGGTAATGTTTCATCATATAGCAGGCAATCAGAGTACCAGTCCTCCCTAGCCCAGCTAAAACAAAATAAGAAAAGTAGTGTGGCATGAAATTGTGCCCTAAACAGGAAACTCAGCATGGTTTATGTAGCTACAAGTGCACCTTGCACCACAAATCCTACCTTTACAGTGGACTGCAATGGCTCCTTCAGCATTCTCACAGATGTTGAGAAACTTCCTGACAATAGAATCATTCGGTGTGCTTCCATCGACAAAGAACAGGTCCTGATGTTCAAACCCAGAGTCTGTAAAACGCCGGGCATCATACATCTTCTTGTTGAGTCTGATGATGGTGGTGATGTTGTGCTTCCTGAAGTATGGGATGTAGGCCTCAGGAGCGTGCAAAGGGTACCCTAAAATATGAAATGAAAACATTCTTGTGAGTTCAGGATGTGTTAAAATGAGGTGAGACATAGTTCTGTAATATACTATAATTACCATTCTCTATTTTGCTTTTTGGATGCGGCCCACTGAATGCAAGGAACTTTCCTGGAATGATCCAGTTCAAGTCTCCATTTTCTGCTCTCTCATAGTGCTCATACTCTTCCACGTCAAAGTTAGAGAAGTCGAGCCAGCCATACTGCAAAGCCTAGTGGAGCGTTGAATCGAAAGTCATTTTGTTAGGGTGTGGTAATACAACAAAGAAAAGGAATTCATTCTTTAAATTACATACTTTGTGCACACCACGAAGACAGTCTAGGATGTTCAGATTGTACATGCAGGTTCCAAATGAAGCATCTCTGTAAAACATAAAACATATTTAAAAGTCTGCATAACATACTCGGGATTTAATATGAATTCAAACACTGACTATGATATCACTTGTTCTTATTCTGAACTGCTATCCATCTCTCTTTCTCTCTCAAAAAGCATGCGTGATACCTCCTCTTAAAGGTCCCTGTCATAATTCTGATGAGCCACAGTGGCATTGTGCTTTCACCTTGTGTTGTAGTTGGGGCTAAACAGTGCTGCAATATTTAACTTGCTGTGAGGTATGTTAAAGTGGACATATTATGATTTCAAATTTTCTGTTAAACACATGTTGTTACAATGGTGGTTGCATTAAACAATGTTTGCAGGAAACTTACGTAAATTCAGGCTTCTGACTGCTCTGTAACCTTGGTTTCCAATATGTTTTACTTCTCTTTGATATTTAGAATGATATGATAAAATACTTTCGAGGGAAGCCAATCAGAAGAAATTTAGCTCAAAGTCAGAGGAGCTAAAATTAAATTTTTTTAGAAGCTTGCACCAATGTCCACTATTTATGACTAAGTGTCATTTTAATTTGTAAATCGTGCAGAGCAACTCTAGTATAGTCTAGTAACCTAATAGGTCCCCTTTAAGAAAAAACAGTAACTAGAACAGCAGTTAATCCATTATCATCATTTTCCTTTAATCAGTATAGTTTAACCCCCCACCCCAGTTCCTCTTATCACTTAACAGTCTCCTTGATTAATGATCATCAGAATCAGTGTCAGCCCTGATAAAGACAAAGAGACTGAAACCAGAAATGAGTTAACTTATATTAGCCTGAGTAAAAATTGCATTGGTGAATTGTTACCTGAATGGAATATATGATGAATTTCTTGACACCAGCAGACTGTAGGCCTCCTCTGGCATCATATTTAGATGCATTACCTATAAATAAAAAAATGTGCAATCAGCAAATGCTGCATGTATTACATGCTAATATAATTTATGTTACATTTGGCACAGCACAAGTCCATAAGTTATTTGTAATACACATGTTTGCAAACAACTTACTGCATATGAGCCTATTAGATAGGCAGCATTGGCTTGCTTCTTCTGATCTCCACACGTATAAAATATGATCTTCTTCCTTGAAAGCGTAATGGACTGTACAAACACATGAACAACATGAAATTACAGGTGATTCCTTATTTATTCACAAAAATAAGTGATTACATATATAGCTGAAATGTTATTCATTAAGTCTACCAGTGATCAACAAGCAAAGCTATTTTAAATTGAAAAGGCAGGACAACCACCAATAAATCAATCATGCACTGGAGCTCAGCTGCCCCAGTCTGTGATCAGCGTCCTCTCAAGATCACACGCAAATACAGATAAACTGCCTCGGCAAAAAGCAATAACGCAATCACGTTCACATTATTAGGCACATAGATTAAACAATAAAACAGCTGATTGTATTATATAAAAGCTCAAACACTACTTTACTTTGTTTACCTACTGTAGGTATAAATAGCTATTGATTGAACTCTCCCCCCCACCCTCCCCTTACATGAACTGCAAATTAAGAACATCAGTTTACTTTACCTTGAGCTTCTTTGTCAGCTTGCAGCAGAAGCGATAAAACATGGCCAGGTTAAGGGGACCAAAGTCCGCATAGAAGCTGAGAGAGGGAGAGAGAGAGGCAGAGAACAAAGAGTGTGTCAGTGGCTATTTATGCAGCCAGCTTTCATCTCTAGGGAAGTTTCACTAGACGGAATCGGCTACCCAAGATCCACACTGTAAAAACACTGACAGAGTAAAGACTATATTTGGAAACATGATGGGTCAATCAGAACAGGACAAAAAGCTGCAAAGACCAGATCTTTTTGTAACACCAGCATAAACTCTAAAAGGTCAGTCCCATCCTGTCCTAGTGAGCCACCCTTTACAATCCCTGATGTTGCTAAGTGTGGTAAGTAGTCGAACCTCACCAATAGGCTTTGAAGTTGAATATCTAATGCAATGCACCATGACATTGTGTAACATTACAGTAAGGGGCAAGTTATGTACAAATCTACTCACACAAACCCTACTGTTAAAGATCAGCATTTGATAACATGAGGTGTGCCTATTTTATGGCACTCAAAAAGGAGAGAGAGAAAGAAAGAAAGGGCAAGGGGACACACATGATATGAAAACTAGTAATCCAAGTAAGTGGTGAGTGTGACTACTCACTTCTCATATGCCAGTTCTTCATCAATGCAGAAACAGTGTCTTTCGGCTGTGCTCTTGATCTTTTGCTGAAGTATGGCAAAATACAGTTGATCTAGGAGAACACGAGAGGGGAAGAGGGAGGGGACAAAATTAAAATTAAGGCAGTTACTTCTTTTTTGTCATGTAAACACATGCATGCTTCTGATGACTCAAAAAAAGCCCTCTCTTCGTCTAATACTTCTTAAAAGTATTTTTCTCGCGACTTACCTTTAATGAACTCAATGCACACTGACGAAACATCGTCCGCGGTCATCTTGCAAACTGTTTTGAACATGACGTTTTTATACAGAAACACACGGAGTGACTTTCTTCACGGAGACTTTCGCATGCTACGTTAAAAAAAAACGCGAATACTTGAGTTGAAAGTGATGAAATTTAAATTTAAAATGGATAAGGAAGGTTTCTTTGGTCTTTTAAAGAGGAGAAAGTCACTTGCCGAAGAGGGAAGGACGGAGAGTTTCGTGTGTAAGTGCGTACTCTGCTAAAAATGATCCCCGCGCGACCCCTCCCCTGAGGCGGTTCCCGGGACGCTATTGGCTGCAAGAGGTGCAGAAGACTGCGTGATTGGTGAAGAAACGCGTACGTCAGGCTCTGCCCCGCCTTGTTCAGTTTAAAGTTCTCGATATTAGACACACGATAGGCCCTGGGATCGTTGCCCAAGCGGTTGCTAGGACGATCTCTTAGCCAGTCAGATTCGTGATTTCTACTTCGACGAACCTCCCCTCTCTCAGCTCACCGAGGATGTGGGAACCAGGAAACGCCATAAAGATATGAAAATAAAGCATAAGTGGACCTGACAGTAGGTTGACTGTGATATTTATAGCATTAATACAGCAAACCACCTCTAAGTATGCACTTGCAGCTCACACCGACTTCATAAAACAAGAAGGTGCAGCTCTGCCGCAATCCCCTGCTTTGAAATTAAATACCCGAGTAAAACTGCTCAGTGTTGGGTGTTTCAGGCACACGGGGCTACGGTAAATCGATGCAAAACCCGGTGCATTAACATTAAAGAGACAGACGGTGTCGCCATGCGAGGGCAAAAGCAGGAGAAAAAAATCAAAGACGTTCACACGCCATGGTCAATGCACGACATGGTTTTTTTTCTTTTTTCTTTTTTTTTGGAGGGGGGGTTTGCGCCTGCAGTGTGCGCTTTCGTGCATTTGCCAACTGTGCGCAAAGTTGACCGGGTGCATTCTGCAGACCCCCTTACCTGCTATCTCAATGTAAATATCAGAGTTTGGCTCCGCCTCTGAGCTGCTGTGAGCTGCACAGCGCTTTTTCCTCGACTCGGCTCGCCTCCTTTCGCTCTTGCGCTTCATTTTTTCTCCTCAGGGTTGCACACTGGACATTCCCGAGCTGCGACAGACACCCCTGCGCTTCGCAGTGCGGCGGCTTGTTCTCGAGTTGTTGACGCGCTAATATGGCATGTCTCGCCCCTGATGGTGTCTGCGTGCTTCCAGTTGGCCGTTCCAACCTCTCCGGTGGTGGTGGTGACGTCTATGAACAGGGGCAGGTTTCTGCTTTCTGAATCCCCTGCAAGTGACGTATCGGGATTAGATGTCCAGTGCCCACCCTTCACTGTTCAGCTGCAGCTGCTGTATCGCCAATAGATAACATATTGGAAATGTAGTGCCAAAGATGTTCCCATTTGGATGCAACCGTGCATTGCAGAGCATATATGGAAGCCAAAAAATATCAATAAAAATGTCTTTATTTACAATATAATAAACTTTGCAGATAGCAATGGGAATGTGACAAGGTATTTAAAATCAGTGCAGCAGCTTTTCAGTGCTATTCAGTCTTATTATTACAAAACAAGCACAAAATTATACCACATAACACACCGGAATATAAAGGTTTACTGTTTTTTCAGACCACACACTGCAAACAGAGAAAATCCTCCTGCATAAAGAACAACTGTCATCAGTTCTCGACATGTGATTGGAGACACTGAACAATGCCAGTAGTGCATTTTTAAATGAAACTGTACTATTTGCAAGGCCAAGTAGAGTTGTCAGTAATTTTAATCTGTCCCAAGTTTTTGGCAAGATGGTCAGGTCAAAGTCTAACCTTGAAATAAGTGACAGACTTGGAAATGCTGTGTAATGTAACTTAACGGTAG
>VURO01018900.1:11648-23857 GCA_015108175.1 Pelvicachromis taeniatus | reverse complement strand
CCCTTTTCCCCCTTTTTTTACCCCCCCCCCCCAAAAAAAAAAAAAAAAACGTTATCTACTCTCGTGTCCTGTTAAAATCAAAGCGTGTGCACTTAATTTTCCTGCAGTGTGACGGGGACATTCTTCCTCTGGCTCATCTCAAAGATGCCTCGTCTGAAAATGCATACTCTCTCTCTCTCTCTTTCCCTCTTTCTCGCTTTCTCTCTCCCCCTCTCGCTTACGCGCACAGGCTCTGATTATTAACGGTTTTAATTAGTCCAAAATGTGGAAATGTAAGTGGAATTAGAGATGACCTAACATAGATTACCATGTGCCCTCAATTTAGTTGTAATTACCACTCTGCATGTACAATCAGAGCTTCTCTCCCTTGTTTTTTTTCCCCCCTTTTTTCCTTTTTTGCCAGTTTTTTTTTTTTTTTTAGCCCTCTCTTGTGGATATTTGGGAAGGAAGGGATGTATTTGTCTGTGGGACTTTGTGAAACACTGGGAAAAAAATGAACTGTCAGTGTGAATGGTGTTTCTTGGCCATAGGTCAGTAGAGGAGGGCTCATCTCCCGTTCTGATTGGCTGGCTGTCAAGCTTGTCAGTATTTGGGTTTTTGCTGGCAGGAGGACTGACAGCGAGGCTCCACAGGGCCAATCAAACATGATTGCAGATTAAAATGTATATTGACATTAGCAGATTTAATTAGCTGGATTAGAGGGAGAGCAAAGAGAAAGGAAGTGATAATGATAGCTGTCAGTTATTACGGGATAGACCTTTTGACATGAACCAACACACATATACACAAAAACACCGAGAGGAATATTTCAGATGGTGGCAGTGACACACATACACACGGGAGCGGTGGGTGACTTGAATAGCTGCCATCTGCACTGGAGTCTCCTTTGGAAACTTTTTTCTTCCACATATTTGACTGTGATTAGAGATAAATAGAACCACTCTGACCAGTCGCATAAACACAGCTTTACACATGCATAAACAATGTGGTGTCCATCTCCGCAATCCCCTCCAGTCTTTGTAGATGGCCATTTAGACTTCTCAGGATGTTGAATGTCAGATGTTGTCGAATGTATTAAGTCAGTTTAGTTGCTAATAGCACTGGATTATGTCCATCAGAGTGTGTGTGTGTCAGTCAGACTCCCAGTCAGAGTTTCCATGCTTTAGGATCCTAAAACATGCCAATGTTTAAACAAACAAATTTTTTCTGATAGCAGATGCCGATAGCAATTATTTTAATCGTGTTGTTGTTTTTGCATTACGACGTTTGTCCAGCCATCCGTCCATCCTTTTCCACTTTTTCAATTCAAGGTCGGCAGTCTGGGATAGTGGCTGGAGCCTGTCCCAGCTGTTGAGGGTGAACGGTACACAAACACAAAGAGAAAGACATCAGTTCGTTCTCACAGTCACACCTACGACCACCTAAGTCAACACATTTTTTTCCTTGACTTTTAGCTTTTATTTTTTGAGTCCTTGTTTTACTGGGATATTCAGCAACTCTCACATAAACAATGGAAATTTTAAAATCTTTTAGATTTTTTGGCTTTGCTCCCCCCCCAACATTGTTTGTTATACCTCAAAGATAAAAATGCTGCATTGCCGAATATTTATGTTGAGGTTGTTGTCTAAACGTTGGAAAACAGCAGCTGACAAAACGATCAGCACAAATCATCTGAAGAACGGACAAATTGGTGACTGAAATTGTTAATTGATTAATAGTAGAAACAATAAAACACTATAAATAATTGATATTTGCAGACACATTTGGAAGATGCTAAGAGGCTTGTTTATTGTAAGGAAATAAACTGTGATTTATACACTTCTTCTCATTATTAGCATTGTTTACATTCTCATCATGTGGTCTATGTTAACAGCGGATTCCTCTCTCTCGCATATCTTCCTCTTTCCTCTTTTGAAGTGCATTTGTATTGATCTGTGTCCCCACAAAGATGCTCTGTATGTGTGCGCGGCTTTTTTTTTTTTGCCGTTCGGCCTTTGCCTAAAGCGTAATCAGATGCATTAATGAGCACTGACTTTAACTCGAACAGCCGGCTGCACTCAGACGCAGACTTTCGTCGATATGTTCCCTCTGCTGTCTGCCCAAGAACAAAACAAGTTTTGAAAAGAAGAAAGTGAAAGCATTTTTCAAAATGCGAGTCTGTGAACTTTCCTCTAAAGCGATATTTCACCTTGCTGCCGTGTTTTCTTTTCAATATTAGTTACTGCGGTAAAAGATTCAGGATCAACATTCTTTTTTTCTGTGTGTGTGTGTGTGTGTGTGTGTGTGTGTGTGTGTGTGTGTGTGTGTGTGTGTGTGTGTGTGTGTGTGTCCCACAGCCTATCGATAACACAGTCTAAATTACTTTGTGAATAAGAAGAAAAACACTTCGGTGTGGCAGGATGCTCTCTTGGATTCCCCGAGTGGCTCATGGAAATGTTAAAAGTATTAACCTTGCGGAAAGAAAACAAAGTCAAGTGAATGACTCACATTATAATGGAGAAGTGGGACGGGCCGCACAGCTGACTTTAAACTGCTGAACAGTGACAGAAAGCCAAAAAATGACACCGGCCATGAATCAGATATTTTTTTTTGGCAGGGCAGCTAACCTGTGCTAGTAATGTCTTCATCGGTGTAATGATAGGTGTAAATGGGTTTTTACCAGCAGGAGCAAGTTTCACGATGATTTTTACATTTTACTTCATTAAAAAAAAATAATATGGCGTGCCAACACAGAGCTCTATTTAAAACAATTGAGCATAAGTTAAACATTTTTTGAACGTGTTTATTATCAAGGCAAAACTCTGGCTGTGTTCTAAACTCTTGTTGTAATATGTCCTGTTTTAATCATTATTGCTCCTGGGACTGACTGTATGGCTTGACTTTGTTTTATCTTTGTCTATGTTGCCTCAAAAGCCAACCGGTGACAAGGGCAGCAAATTAGCTCATGGTCAACGTCTTACATTAATTTCATTGATTGCCTTTTACTTCAATTTATGAATATATCGTCCCTTTAAAAGTAAAATAAAAGAGTGCAGCTCTTGCAAACTGCCCTCACATGTGCACGGTATACGGTTGCAGAGAAACTAGTTTGATCTTGTTTGATTTGGCTGGTTTTGAACTGCAGAGGGTGTAGTAGGACTGGATAAGAGCAGTGGGCAGTGAGTGAGTTTCTTTTCCTCTAGTACTTAAGACTGCACATGGAAAAGGGAAAAAAAAACAAAAAAGTGTTTTCAGAAACTTGAACATCTGAATAAAGTATTAAAGTCACACACATTTTCTGTTTACTTACTCCCGAGAAGTCATTTATCGAGAGTCTGATTTGGAGAAGAATCAAGTCGTATAACCTGTTGGTAGCGAGGCTGTAATATTTTCCCGCACGAGGATGCGTGCGCAGAATGGCTGATGAGTTTTTGTGGCCTTCATGTCCTTCCGATGTCACATAATTTATGTCAGAATTCGAATTTCATTGAAATGAAAATAAGCATTTTCTCACCTGTAGCGAGAAACTCTGAATGGCCTTTGCAGTGGTAATACATAATCTCCAAGTAGTGGAGATGTTGTAGCAGCGCTCATCTCCATGACGTTATCAAGCCTTCGCCCGCAGCTACTGGAGTACCAGAACAAGCACTGAAGAATGTTAATGCGGGTCTGACTTCCATTTCGATTCATTTTCTCTCCTTTGCTTACTCTGGCTGAGCACATGGACGGACTGCAGTCGGAGGCGGGGGGTAAAGCTGAGATGAAACCCGCATTTAATTTCATTTTTTATTTTGTTACTGGGTGGTGAGTGCTCAGGCTGTGAAAAATTTGTCCTGCCCCTAGGCTAATAACTCAATGTTGTAAGATTTTAAAAGCACTTTTTTTTTTAATACGAATCTGAAAAAGGCATACTTATGTTGGATGAAGCTGAACGTTATAATATGAGCACAACCAAAATAATTTGTCAACGAAAAAAAAGAAAGGTTTTTATCCCCGTAGAGTGAATGAAGAGTCTTTTTCCTCTAACTGAAATGCACTTCATCGTTAGTTTAATTCTGTTAACTTTCAGTTTTACTTCACTCTAGCCACTTGGTGACCTGTGTGAAAGTCTTTGGTAACACTAAGATTTCGTTTTTGGTGGTTGATCTGGTCCTAACGGGCAGCAGCAAGTTGGAAAGGTTATGGCAACACCGCAGCCGGTAAGACTTTGCCCATCAGTTTGGATGAATAAAATTGGCACCCGTTTCAGTTTTCCACAGGGCCAGCACTGGGCTTTGACCTGGCCGGTGTTTAAAGAGCATTGCTTTAGAGGCCCTCTGTTTATCCAGCCCCAGACAGCAGCAGCTTCTGACACCCAGCCAGGGATGTCACTATGATTCATGGCCCTTTCCGACACCTCGCTCATGCCTTTACTCTTCTTAATCTCTTTGCACTCTCTCTCTTCCTCCCCTCTCTCCTTCTCTCAGATGATGAGTTTTCCTTTTGTTTGAGAAGGGCAGAAATGATGTCATCATTTAAAGCCAGAGCCCGACGTCGGGATGGAGGCCTCGTCTTTAGCCTGTGAACTAGTTTGTGTGTGCATCGTGATGAATAGCCCTCCTCTGGGATTCACTTCTCTCCTGTTTATGGAGAAAAGACAGATGTGTAGCATAGCAGAGACTTAGACAAAGTCTACCTGCCTTATTTCAAACTTTGTACCCTCCATGCACGTGTGTGGTCCTGTTACTAATCTCATCACTCTCCTCTCAAACAAGGCATGTGCTCCCTCTCGATTGCGCTTCCCCTCTGTTGCCCTCTCCTGTTGCTGTCTGTCTTTAAGAGACCAAACTCGCTCTAAATGCTGACTTCATTAGTGATAGGAAGCACAAAGCCATCCGTAGGACCATTTATAGATGTTGTGGTTTATCTGTCTATTTATCTGCATGATCCATCCTCCTCCCCCCTCATCTACTATCTCGCCCTCCACCAGGCGCCTTCCTTTACCTCCCGCTGTGATGCATTTGGGGCCGGTGATCGCGGCAGCGGTTCAATACTTGGGGTAATGAATGTGTTTAATAAGCACAGTGGGTCGATGGACTTAATGAAGGTGTGACAGAAGATGGGCCTGGAGAATGCTGCTCTAACAAGACTCTAACGAGCCTCTGGGGTTAACGAGGTCACGCTGTAATTGGGATTCCCTCACCTGTACAGTTTCTGTTTGTCTGTTTTTGGTCCACCGCTCTCAGCCTCTAAAGTACGTCCACTCTTGTACATTTCTTTGTCCCTCTATTGTGCTGTCACTCCTCTTTGAAAATGATTTTTTTCCCCCCCTCTCCACTGCCTGCTCCGTCTCTATTTGCTCGCTGCACAGTGCTTCCCTCTGTCTTCTCATAATTTTTCTGTCTATCTCTCACATACAGCTTTATGTTAGCTTCTGTTTCACTGCAGCCCATCCATCTTTTCAAGGACAACCTGGCTAAGGAATGCTGGCTGAAATACATTAGAATCCTTTTTATTTATTTTTTTTACTTTTCGGATGTAGAGGCATGTCTGGAGGCTTGGAGTTTGTATTGTTGTAGAAATCTGACATCAGGAAAAAAAATCAAACAAACCATAGACCTGTACAGCCACTTTTGCTTTGTGTCTGTTTGTGTAGCTCTTTGACTTAATAGACAAATGTGGACCACAACAAAAAGGAAGGAAGCACATTACAGGTATCTGAAAGACCTTATAGTCTTCCTTTTTGATAAAGCTTATAGTTGGGGCTGGATCAACGATTCCTTAGGTATACTACTATAAGCACAGGCTACCTCCCATAATGCACTGAGGTTTTCTTCTTCACTCTTTTGCATGTCATTAAGTTTACTGCATATCATTAAATTTTGTGTTCTCTTGCCCATAGTTTGTGCTTTGTCCACGTCTCTCTGTGCTCTCCTTTTTTCCTCTTTTCTTTCCACCAACATCACAACTGGGCGTGGCACATGGCTGCCCTTCCCTGAGCCGGGTTCTACTAGAGGTTTCTTCCTGTTAAGGGGGAGTTTGTCCTCCCCACTGTCACAGGGTGCTTACTTCTGGGGGATGATCTGATTGTTTGTGTTTTCTTTCCAATATTGGCTTTTTAATTTCCAGTATGAAGCACCTTAAGGTGACTGTTGCTGCGAGTTCCTAATTTTTGTGGGGGGAGGGTTACCTCAAAGTATCTGCAGTAACAGCTGTTTGACTTCTCTAAATATTAATGAAAGGTACTTCAGTGCTTCCTTTCTTGCTTCCTTTAGCAGTGGATAAGCTGGACGATCCTTTTTGGAAAGGAGATAATTCTATCCCATAATTCATAGCGCCGCACCCTCCAACCAGTTTTCCATTTCCATAACCTGCTGATATGTTTTGAATTTTCAGCATCAGGCTGTTAAACCCACAGCTGAACTCTGAACATTACGCTGCTGTAATAAAATCTGGTTCTTGTCGAGGTGTTGCCTTGCATGAAGAAAGCAGATTTATATAAGCTTTCTAAATCAACTTTATGATCAAAGTGCATTTAAGGTTTGCTGTTGTTCGGTTAGTATCGGTAATGTTCATTGTTATATTGCCAGCCTTTAGGAATATTATGAATTAATTTTTACTGCGGGCCAGCTGTGATAAGTTATGGATGAAGGGAATTTTTCTTCGGTCATAGAAATGCTCAAAAAAGGTGGAGGAAACACTGAGTTACACACTATCATCTCTCCACCAGGGGAAAAAAAAAAAGATTTACTTCTTTGTACTGGCTACAAGTTCTCTTTTCCTAAAAAGTTCAACTTTAGGAATGAAATGCCTCACTGGTGGTTCTCATTTATATGACCTGCACGAAACAACACGCTAAGAACACGCTGTGGTGAAGTGAAACGCAGCAGACCATCAAATTCTTCTTCACACTTTGCCCTCATGATGCCTTCCACAAGGTCAAGGAAAAGCGATTAGGAAAAAGAGATACAAGGCAGTTGTTTGGACCGTAGCCTTTGACTTGACTCACAAGGTACAAGCTTTGCTGTCACCATGGTAACACTTGACCTGTTTTTAACTGGTGGGCTCCCTCTTGTGATGGACTTTCATAAGTGTTGGTTTGACAGGAAGTACTCCAGTCCCCTGAAACTTTATAATTAAAGTAAGGCTTTTTTTTTTTTTTTTGAATGAGTTTAAGGAGCTCTCAGGTGTCCTTTACGGTTTATAAAATATCAGAATTATTTATTATTTATCTGGGCCTAAACAAAGAATAACTGCAACAAGCAACTACTTGCTCTGTGATACTTATTTGTTTCTTTATCATCGGTGTCAATAGAAATCAAAGACTTGCAGGTTTCCAGAAATGACGGAAGCAGCTCCCCTAGAAATTGTTGACATTTTTCAAACTTCAGTCTTAATCAGTCTTCTCTGTTTGAACCCTGCCTTCTTCTAAGCGAATCCAAATGGAAGTACCAAACTGTGGGTGATTGAAAAATTAATATACAAATATTCGTCCCACGTTGCGTCTCAATTTCACAATCTTGACGTGCATTTTCTCCCGAGTCTGCACCGTATGACTACGCCTGTTAGTGATTAAGTCAGCTTAACAGCTAAGCAGGTTTTAAATAGCTGTCACTTGAGCAGTGTGCTTGCCACCTGTTGAGAGATGCTACTTGATGTTTGTTGTAGTGAATTCCTTTTGTTTCTACTTTTTGTGTGTGTGTGTGTGTGTGTGTGTGTGTGTGTGTGTGTGTGTGTGTGTGTGCGTCTACGGTCTAAGAAAGTGCCTGAAAGCACTATGTCGTGTCTTTATTGCTTGCCATGTTTTGTTGCACCAGTGGGAGCTCCTTTCGCTCTCTGTTTACTTCTACCTTCAGTTTTATTTTTCTTTGACTTAAAAATGTTCCACTCTTGTCTCTTTAGACTTGCAAACTTCATAGGAGCCCATGTTTTGCGCTTCAGAAGATGTCATGTGTGTTTCTTTTGCTGATAAGGTTGTGGCTTTGTTAAAATTCTCAATTTAAGCACATAACAAATTTGTTTTGTTGGGGTTTTTTTTGTTTTTTGTTTTTGCTCTCAACACTTTTTCCCACTTGTTCAGAGTGTTTATGCAATCGATTTCAATATCGTTAAACTCTTTTCAGTCCCATCAGAATGCCTCCCACTCCTGTGTCAGTGAAGGCTCTGTTACTCTCTACTTCCTGTCTCCCCAGCACCAGTATTTCACCAGTGGAAAAGTGTGACTTCTTGAACCTCACATTTCTTCTCCTGCCATTGCCAGAGTGCAACAGTGTTATGAGATATAGCATAGAGACAAACAATCGATTAATGGTGCACTTAGCTTGGCTAATTAACAGCTGTGTAGAAGTGGAGAAAGCATCGAGCAGCATCAGGGAGGTTGTTTTCCCATCGCCAAGACCCCAGATAACCTTTGAAACATAGATCACTTTACACCATGATTTACATTACAGGTCACAGGGCCTTGGTGCTCTGTAGATATCCTTGTATATTGCTTCATGTCAGCTTTGTAACTGGGAAGCACTGGTGACCGAGGTCAACAGAGTTTGACTGTTATAGTTGTGCCTCTAGTGAAAACACAACTTCGAGAAGCTGTTTTTGCCTTACGAGAACTCCATCGTCAGAATCTCCACAGAGCTTTTCCTGTTATTGGAAACTTTTCTCTTCTTTTTCTTCTGCTGGTAAACAAATTAAGTGTGTGACAGATTCTACCCCATTTCTTCCTCATATTTCTTCCTGCCTTTCACCCTTTTTTTTCTTGTCAAAGTGCTTCTGTCCTTTGAGAGTGAAAGTGACAAAAGCAGCAGATTTTATTGTCACCTGCCACTCTTCAATCACTCTTCTTTTCCGCCTTCTTTATTTATCTCCCTTTGCTACACTCCTCATCTCCTTTCCTTTCTACGTGAATTTGCCTTGGTTAAATCAGCTCTCAATTAAAAGTGAATTTGGTGAAAATAAGTGTACTCCAGAGGGCACAGATGAAAGACAAGGCAGAGCTGATGGGCTCCTGCCTTGCTGTACACTTCTGCCTCATGTATTTTAGGACATACAAAGTAAATTATGCGTGTGTTGTTGAGTGATGGCAGCTGATTTGCATTTAGATAAATCCCTGTGGACGCGTGGTTGTCATTGAGATCCAGAATGCTGAATCCAGTGGCCCTCTACCCGGGCACTATTACTTGGCGGGGTTGGGGGTGTGAGTGTGTGGTGCTACCTGGAGCTTTTGCCCCACATTTTTAGACAGTGGTGAAGGGATGGAAATGGAAATATGAGCTATTACTATGAAAATCGGTGGATTCACTTGTGTCTGCACAAAATAAATTTGTGTCTGACCTTTCTATACTGGGACTGACCTAACATAATGACTAATCAGTAGTGAACGCACACAATTGGTAACACCGCATCCTTTTAGACAAAGTGTTCAAAGGCAAAGAACTGCTGAAGGTGTGGGTGTTAATTTTCCACATCTGTTCTTCATCGCTTTTATAATTAAAAAAGAAAAAGACACTTTAAGCTGCATTTAATGAAACGGTAGACAACGGGTTTTGTGCAGTGTTCAGAAGTTGACTGTTTTCATTAGTTCTTTTTGATTATACAGCAACTGCTCCTCAGTAGTCGGCTGAAATTATCTTGTGTAATGTTATGTTCTCTGGTGGAAGCTCATGTTAAATATATTTTCATTTCTTAATCCTGTTTGATGATGCATGTAGACAGTTGTGCACACGGAGACTCCGTTATTGCACGCACAGCGCAGACAAGATTATTAAAACCTAAAATCAAAACTTAAGGGAAACATTGCTGGCTTCATTTTTGACTTTGGAAGAAAGTGAATTCTGTAAAATGAAGTGTGTATAAACCACAGATCAATTCCTTAACTTTGAACACGTTTGTCAGTTTGTCATAAGTAGCATCCGGCCATCATGCGCTGGATCACTTGTTGTTGATGTTGGTGTTTATACCGGATGTTGTGGTCTGGTGCTTTTGGTGCTATGATGGATTGTCAGAGGGTGGAGGCGGCTTGCCGCTGATTGACAGTCAGGGCTGAGTGCAGGCAGATGGGCCGTAGTGGCTGTAAATATGAAGTCTGTGTGACAGGTGAAGGTCACTGTGGTGGGAGGTAGAGGAGAGGAGAAGTGAGCCTGGTTGGAAGACAAGCGCATGAGTAGAAGTCAGTCTGTCCATGTGTTAAGGTGAGAGAATGAGTAAGAGCTTTCTGTGGTTCCTGCCAATGTACAAATTTTTGCAGCAAAATAAAACCGATTCTGCTTATTCACCTTGTTTAAGAAGAATTTTAAAATATATCCATATATTACAATTCAATATTTATATATAGATAAAAAAAAAACAAAAAAAAAACGTACCCGACAGCTGTGAGACGCGTCTCTCTTTTTCAACAATAACCATGGTGTATGCAACATTTTGCACACAACACAGTTATTGTCCCTTTGAACTAATAATTTTGCGAGGGGATAACGTATTTTTTGTCCAGTTTGTCGTTTTCACAAAGTCAAGTTTAGTAGATTCTTATCACTGCCCAAATGTGGTGGTGATTTCAGCCGGACTTGATGTTGAATGATTCACATTAGCAACCATTACTCTGCTTTTTTTCTTGGTCTTCATTATAAAGCAGTTTGTGCTGGATTTTCAGATGTTGTGTTTCTTTGTGGCACAAACACAACTATTCAGCACTCTGTGCATATTATCTCGTCTTAGTTGAAATCGCTTGCACTAAATCTTAATTATTTCCAAATAGTGATATAGGTCTCAGTGGACTCAACCTGAAGGTAAAGGTCAGAGATCAACTGTTATGGAAACTTTTGTCAATGCGATACCTCGAGAATGAGATAATGTGGTATTTTGAAATTGATACCATTAGGGCTGTTTGATATAACGATGTATATCAGATGAAGATACGAAAACGTCCATTGTTTCATATTATACGCTATCGTTTGTTTCGTGGTGTCGTAAAATAAAATGTTTCCAGCAACATTTTGTCATCGTTTTGATGGTCACTGTAGTGGCTATGTTCATTTCTTAAAGTCCGCTCTTTCTCTTATATTTAAAATAAGTGACTGTTTTTATGCGTTGACATTAGCAACAACGACGGTAAACCCAGCGTGTGGCTCCGCTGTCTGCATATTTATTTTCCACATAAACCTTTCACAATAAAGCTGAAGATCCTGTTGAGATTTTTCAAAATAAACTGAAATGATGACAAAATGCATTATTCTCAAACATCAAAGTTTAGAATATGCATCAAACATATTACTCTCATATTACAAGGACCAGAAAACTGTACTATGCAAATTATGCCGCAAACCCCACCTCAGACTCAAACACGACAAACCTTTCTACCACCTACACAAGAATCACGTGAAAGAGTATGCAGAGAGTTTACGGACGAGAACCAAAAAAGAGCCGTCAGGTGCTAAAAATAAACCGTGGACTGAAATGTTACAACAGGCTTTTCCCCGCAGCACGCCGTGTAATAAATACTCACAAAGAAAATGACGGCCGTTACAACTTATGTCTAAAAATGTATAGTTTCATGCATCAGTCAAAACACTCGACTCCAGGTACACGACACCCAGCTGGAAACACTTCACGCAAATCAAGTTGCCCGAGATTCACAGAATTTACAGAAAATGTAAAATTATATTTATATATATCGTTGTCGGGACGATACATGTCTTATATCAGGATATGAGATTTTGGTCATATCGCACAGCCCTAGTGTACCATGTCATCGAGGTGGCTGACTGGTAACACTGGTGGTCGCCTGTATTTAAAATTTTATTTTATTTTTTTAATGATGTGATGAAATGTAGTCAGTGCTCTGGTGGAATGGTGACATGCAATTAACTAAAACATATTTTGGTGTATTACTCCTGTAATTTCTTGGAAAATGACACTTCATATTAGCCCGTTTTTAATATAATTTATGTTTTTACATGTTGGCTCAATGAAGTGGCCTATTCGTGCAGTTAATGTTATTAATGCCACCCGTGCCTTCCCTTCAAAGACGAGCTAGAATATTCGCTTTAAAAAAGGTTGATAATGGCTGTAGGTGTGCACGGAGGTGCCAGAGCAGGAGTGTGCAGGAACTGCTGAGCTGAATTTAACAAGAGGATTAATTAAAGTATTTTTCAGCCAAAGAATGTAATTTAGTTTAGAGATTTGAGATGCCAAACAGGAGTAGTTGTTGACCTTCACATTACTTCCAGTTTTTGCTTTTTAGTCATAGTAGAAACAGT
>VURO01018898.1:0-18009 GCA_015108175.1 Pelvicachromis taeniatus | reverse complement strand
AAGCTGTCTATCTCTGCCTTTTAAAACAGTTTGGAGCTCATGAAGGATCTAAGTGAATACAGTTTTTGTCATTTTTTTATTTTCATGATTCAAATGTAACCTCACAGCTCAGCTTTGGTTTCTGTTCACTCATCATTCAGCTGATAACATACTGAGCAGCTGCTCATTACTGTAAACTTTGCAATAATGACCAACTGGGTATAATAAATGACAGACTGGCTGGACATTATCCTGCAGCACAACTACTTTCCACAGCCGTTTAATTAGAAATACTATTGGAAAAATTCTTTGTATCATTAAGGTTTCTAGTGTTTGCCAGCAGGCACACCAGTTATACATGATAGTGGCGTTAATGTTTGCTGATTATGACGCGGCCTTTGGTGGCACTGTAAATGTTTGTGTTAACTTTAAGTGGAAAACTGTGTTTTATTATCAGAAACAGATGTTTGTAATTCAAACGCAACAAACCTCACATTTGCACACATTTTTCATACAGGCCTTCAGACATGGGGGGGACGTTATCCTTTCCTTCAAACGTGACCGGCTCCCCTTTTTCGGCTCAATCGCTATCCCTGTATCCCCTTTCTTTTTCACCCCTTCCTCCCCTTGTGACCCCTTTCCTCACCTCACGGGTCCCCTCTTCCATCTCCTAATGGGTTTTTTTCTGTCTCCAGGAGGCCGAAAGCTGCCAGCATTGTGGCGGTTCGGGCTCCGCTCCCTGCTCTCTGTGTCACGGTAGCAAGCTGTCCATGCTGGCGAACCGCTTCAATGAGTCCATCAGTGATCTGCGTTGCCAAGCCTGCTACCCCTATGGTCTGGAGAAGTGCCAGTCCTGCTCCAGTAAATAGCACCATTTGGCTGACACCCATATCTGGCAGTGAGAGAGCGAGAGTGTGAGTGAGTGAATGGGAGTGTGTGGCTGAGTGAGTGTAAGCCCAGTGTGCTACGGGTTTGTCAGTGGCACTACTGCTCTAATCCAAAACGTTCTTGGTGGGGTGTTTCGAAGCACTACTAGGAAACATAAGCCATCATTGGACATTGGAGAGAAGGATTCTGACTGTGGGCTCAAACTCATGAAATACAATTACTGTGTGCAGTGAACATGGCTCGCGATAACACAAATACATAATCACTTTTTTTTGTTGTCACGTTATTTTGCATCTGCTGCCTTCATCCTGATAAAACCTGGTTCCGCAACAGAGTTATCATTTTAATTAAAATGATGCAAACATTTTGCAGTTTATTGTGTCTACTGGGAAGGGTTCCCTGTTCATAGCTCCCCTGCCTATTCACCAGAGACACTGAGACCTTTTTCACTCGAACATAATGGGTTGTATGAGGATAATTGATGATGTTATTTTTTAGAAAAATACAGAGAGGAATGAGACAAACGGGACCGTCTGATAAACGGTGACAACAATAATCAGGAGACGATGTTTAATGTGAGATCCTCCCAAATACGACAAACTGTGTTACTGCAGCACAGACGTGCGTGCCGACCAGAGCTTTTCTTGTTGGTGGGGAGTGAATATGCAAACTTTTTAAGCCACATTTCATCTCAGCAAATAATAAATGTTTGACATTCTCAATATTGATTTCAGATGGTGTGTTACTAGCAAAAGACTAAGAGGTGTTATGGATGAAAATAGGAAAGAAAATAATGATTTAAATGACAGAAATAATTTATAGTAGAGCAGCTCAGTAGATCGGGATTGTTTTGTAACATTTTTAGGTATCATCATTTAAAGGTATATCTATAAATTTTGGGGGGAAATTAATTCAATAAAAATACCTAAATACCTTTCAGTGTTTTTTATTGTATTAATTATTGTTTAAAAGTTTGATGCAAAAAGGATTGTTGTATGGATCAGATTGCTGTTTTTTTTTTAAAAATCTTTCTCTGTATAATCCACATCCCAGAGTGAACACAGGGACGTGTTTTTATGGCAACATTTCAAATCTTATCTATTAAAACAGTGGAGCTTACAGTGAGCATATGTTTTATTGACTTCCTAAAAGTCTCCTGCCTTTTCACTGAGCCTTCTGCGTCACTCTCTGTCTATCATACATGTTTGATTACCTAAAAGTCTTTCCTCAGATGGCTGTTTTTACTGTGAGTTAGTTGTTTAGTGGTACGAATTTGAAAACGAACAAACATGCAACACACTGCATAATCCCCAGTCTCTGCATCATATTCATTGCACCTCAAATCAAAGGCAATCAACCATATTACTTTCTATCATGACATTTGAGGATGATTTAACCGAAAAGCAAAACAAAATTAAATTTTTTTGCCTCACTGGGAAAGGGTTTTAATAGCTCTGACACTGCTGTTGTCAGCTTTGAGTGATCACCTTCACGCATTTGATTTGTGCAAGGTTACATTAACTCATCGCAAGCTCTAATGAAATATATCCCTAAGGTTTTTTGTTTTTTTTAAGTCTTTAAAGTTTAACTTTAAAGTCCAAAATCAGAGGATTTATCATGTCTGTTACTGTGAATTTGAGTTTGCAGTTTAAAACAGCAGGCTCCCCTTAGTATGCCTTTATAATCAAATCTGAACTGCAATGAGCCCCAGGACATTTTCCAGTGGCTGCTGAAGCAGCATTTTTCACCACTACCTTTATTTGGCAAGGCAAAGATGATCAATCAAATTCTTTTTCAATAGCACTGACCACATCTTCTGGGATGTCAATGGCAAAAAGTCGTGCCAGACAAGTACCATTAAAGCCCCCTATCCCTGCCTCTGCACCTGTATTTGTACTTGGGCTTCAACTATTTTATTATGTTTAAAAGGAAAATATAAAGGTTAGCAGCATCCTGGTCAAAAGGCCCATCAGCAATCAGATTCTGTTTATTTCTGGGATGACCATTTAGCCCAAATCCACACTCTCATTCTTTTTTCTATGTTATCTCTTTTTCGTTCTCGCTCTCTTTCTCTGCGTAAAAGAAATCTGCCACCCATGCAGAAGTTAAAATTGTGTTTTTCCAACTTTGTCATTTTAGCGCGTCTCACTCAGTATTCCACGGGGTAAAGCAAAGTGAGGGAAAACTGGGTCACTGCCACTGTTCTTGGCCTCCTCTATCCTGCAGGACCTACAGTGATAAGGGAGAAGGTAAAAACACTCAAGTGTAACACTAAATACTGTAGGTTTGTAGTGCTCCAGAAAGGGGAATTGAGATGGATGATATTCACTGGGGAATGGAAATCACACACTTTGTAAGTTCACAAAGGGTAGCTGTGAGTACAAGTGTTACTTTTAATAAGTGCAGGAAAGTAAAGAAAAGTTCAGTCAAGAAAATGCCCTTGTACATTTGATTATATGTCCCGGGATGTATTAGTGAGGCGATATCAACACATATGCAAAGAGTTTCAAATGAACATGCCAGAAGAGGGTAGGTCGTCTTGCAGTACAACTTCAGAAACGATAAAAAAAAAATAAATAAATAAATCAGCACTTCTTATTGAGTCTTGGGCATAATTCATAAAAGATATCTATGGGGATACAGAGGAGCTGGATGTGCGCTCCAGCCAGTCACCGAGAATTACCGATGACCTCCATGCACTGTAATTATGCATAGGTGCCCAAAAACAAAAACAGGAATACAGCCCATTAAGTATGATAAATATCATCACCCTTCACTTGTCCCAATCGCTCACATTACCGGCATCACTGAAAGAAGGAAATTGAAGTGTGTAAATGATTTTTTTTAGTGAAACAGTCGTATGATTGAGTCTGATTAGGTTTGGGAGCTTATTACATTCATGTACTCACAGAATGAATCATAGTGTTTTTGTCTGTGATACCTCAACACTACAGACTGTATGAAAAATGGACACAGCTCCTGGCTCTGAAAAAAGGACACTAATGCAGAAGTGACCTAACATATATTCTTCTTAATGGCCAGCAGGGAGCATCATCACTGGCTGCAAATGGACTTTGGGTTATGCAGAACCTTCAGTAAACACTTTATGAATTTGTTTTATTTATTTTTTTTAATTTGGTGTTGTTTCTGCAAAATCTCTTCTGGAACATTTCAAGCCTTTCAGGTGTTTTCTTTACTCACTAAACAGCATACAAACTGCTGCCCTCCACTATTCCCTCTCCCACCTGGAAAACAATGACTCCTACATCAGGGTACTCTTTGTTGACTACAGTTCCGCCTTCACAGTCATCCCTCACAAACTCATCCACAAACTGTCTATACTCGGCCTGCACCCCACCCTCTGTGACTGGCTACAGTTTGACTGGCAGGCCTCAGTCTGTCAGGATTGGCAACAGGACCTCAGCCAGCATTACCACAAACACTGGTGTCCCACAGGGTTGTGTCCTCAGCCCCATCCTCTACACCCTGTTCGCCCATGACTGTGTCACCTCCAACAAAGATAACATTATACTGAAGTTCGCAGATGACACTGCAGTGATCGGTTGCATCACTGGAAGGGACGAAGTGGGTTACAGGAGAGAGGTGGCTGGTCTGGTGTCATGGTGTGAGGACAACAACCTTGCCCTCAACACTGACAAGATGAAGGAGATGATAGTGGACATGACGAAGAAGAAGAGGCCTCACCAGACGCTGTTTATCCGGGAGCTTTAAGTGGAGAGGGTGACCAGCTTCAGGTACCTGGGCATCCACATCAGTGAGGCCCTCATCTGGAAACTGAACACCACACAGCTGGTCAAGAAAGCTCAGCAGCGGCTGTATTTCCTGAGGAGGCTAAGGAAATTTGGTATGTCGGCCAAGATCCTCAGCAGTTTCTACAGCTGCACTGTGGAGAGCACATTGACCAGCTGCATCACTGCATGGTATGGCAGCACTACTGCTATGGGCCGCAAACGCCTGCAGAGAGTGATAACAACCCCAGAGAAGATCATCAGGACTCTGCTGCCCTCTCTGCAGAGCATCTACCATCGCAGAGTCCAGAGGAGAGCTGCCTCCATCCTTAAAGACCCCACACACCCCCAACACGGACTGTTCACACTTCTGCCGTCGAGACGAAGGTTCAGAAGTGTGAAATCTAGAACATCCAGACTCAGGAACTCCTAGGTTATTCGTGTTGGTTTGTTGGCGATGTTTTTAATAGCATTAGCTAACTTCTTGGCTTACCGAATGCTTATTACCAGTTGCCATATTGACCCTGGGACAACTTTATTATGACAATGGAAGAACAACAACGGCACGGGTATATCAGATTGCATAGCAAAACACACAGCGAAAATACAAAAAATAAGTTTGCCACAATACAAGTGATGAAGAGTAAAATGCAAAAACAGCCTACAGGTATTAACAGTGAAGCCTAAAATTTCAGCAACATCTTAAGCTTATTCAGTGAGAGCTGCTTCTTAGAAGGCTCTTTTTTTCAAATTCAGTGCAAACCTTATGTGCTGGTTTTTGGTCCTACTGAATGAAATGTGAAATTCAGTTTGATATCTAAGGTTCAGAGAAGCTCAGAGAAGAATGATCAATAAGAAGTCCATAGACACATCAAGCCCATGCTATGGCATTCACGGTCATCAGATGCAAACCAGTCTGAAAACCTAAGTGACATTTTGTACAAACTCTACAGTCTTAATTTTAAAACACTAAATGACTAAGATGACATTTTGATGCCAAAACATTCTGAAGCTGCTCTAGTGAGAAAAAAGAACCTTACTAAAACACTTTGTTAGATTTTCTTTTAATTTATTGTCTCCTTTATTTATAATATAACATCGTGTAGGACCCCAAAGTGGCTGAGTGGCAGGTAGCCAAGTACCAAAGTAACTATAATTATATACAATTAACACAGTTAAGAATAAAAAGAAACAAAGACAGTAAAACCAACAGAGACTCACAAGAAAAATTATCCCAGTAAAACAGGAAATGAAAGCATGAGTAACCGAAACACTAGAAGCAAATATAAACAAACAGGGGGAAAGAGAAGGCATGGGAAGCAGCGGAGATACTGGGAAAGTGGTCCTACAACATAAAAAAAACAGGAGCCAACACTATAAAAACACCAAAACCATGGCAATCTGAGATAATGTCCGGTCTTCCCACAGCAGCTAGCAAACAATAGCTTTTAAATTGAGAAGAACACAGTCTCCTCACTAGTGCATTCAACATTTCTGGTGTTTCATAGATAAAAATATCTGTGACTTCCTAAAGCCTATAATACAAAGGAAACAGGCCGGGAGCAGCCTGTGGGCATTAATCATAAGCACTTATACAATAACGTGTTAGTGAAAACCCTAACTTTTTCTCTCTGCTTAGTACTGAAGAGTTTTCACATAATTAGATACTTTCTGGGAGCACAAAGAAGAAATCTTTCAGATTTTAGATTTACCAGCATAATTTCTTAGTAGTAGCTAAATATTAGGATATTATCTGGCTACAGCCTCATTTTATTAGATCACAGCAGCAGAATGGTGATTGTGTAGTGATTAGTAAGGCTGTTGTGCGGCTCAGGCTTTAAACCTTCATCATGGCAAGTATGTACTCTGTCAGGCGAAATGCTACTCCAACCCACTCGCCCTGGTTTCAGCTTCTATTAGCTGTTCCCAACCTCGGACCTCTGCAGCGACGGCAACAATGACACTTTCCTTTAAATTACAAAAAGTAACCAAATACAATTAACACTATATAACACAACAATTAGTGATTATAAATCATAGAAATAAACAAGTAAATATGTATGATAGTCATATTTCTAGCAACGTACAAGGTCATTTGTTGTTTTTATTGCTGTTTGTATTAATTATGTACACGCATATCTTTATTAATATTTTGTGAAAATAAAAAAAATAAATTAAGATGATAAAATTAAATGTATCTGGAAATATCTGATGCCACAACCATCTCAAATGTGAATCTATTTCTCAGTATCAAAACTCTAATTTTGAGTTTTTGGCAGCTGCAGTCTCAGATTTCTTTCCTTGGCTGACATGTGTGTAACCCAAAGTGATCTTCCACTTCTCTTGAAGCTCCATCTGCCTCAAGGATGTGTTGTGAATGCTGAGATGCTTTTCTGCTCACAACATTTATAAGGCGAGGTTATCTGAGTTACCGTAGCTTTTCTTTAAGCTTCAGCCAGCCTTGCCATTCTCCTCTGGCCTCTCTCATCAACAAAGTCTTTCTTTTTTTTTTCACAGGAACTGCCTTTTTTGTTGTTTTTTCTTAACCTTTCTGAGTAAACCTTGTGGACTGTTAACCATAAAAATCAAAGACGAGTGCCACACATTTTAGATGCAACATTAATGCCACATTAAGTCAATGAGATTACGTTTTTGCCTCATGTTGATGTTTAATCCAAATACATTCATTTTGCTTCCATCTGACCAACGCATGGGAGTGTTCAACTGGGTTCTTTAACCTTTTGTGAGCAATCGTCTCCTTCTTGAACGCCATCAAAAGAGGATGACTTCATGCCATGCTCTTTGCACTGCCTGAGAACAGCAGAGTCCATGGGTAATTCTTGATTTAGGGCAGAATCCTGTAGTTGTTTATTTTTAGTGCTAGATCATGTAAATACTTAATTATGTGTTCCTGCATGTCCTGCTGCTCTCCCCCACTCATGTGTTAGCAAATGAGAAAAATAAAAATGTGTTTGTATAATCCCAGGAAATGTCCAACACCCACAACCCTCTTTGAGTACTGCCTAAGGGAGAGAGTGCAGCTAAAACCCAAATTTATAAATCAGTCAAATAAAAATTTGTGCCATGTGATTTCCACCTGCCTTATTGTCAGGGCAGACCTATTGCCACCCAAAGCAGGAAACATCTTGAATACTAAAAGCTGTCTTAGACTGTGGTGTCAAAGAGACAGTAAAAGTGTGACGAATCTTTCGAATTACATCCCTGGAGTCCACCTCCAAGTTTGTGGAAACTTCTAATGACTCTATCCATTCCCTGTATGCACACCTGCTCATGCATGTGTGAGAGAGATTCAGAAAGTTAGGGAACAAATTTAAGTCTTTCTGTGGCTTTTCAACGACAGTTGGCTCTTTTCGCTGCCTCTAATTCCTCATTGTGCATAGGTGCACAGCTTTGCTGGCAAATTTTGTGTTCACCGGAATTAGGAACAAAAGATTAAACTTCCACAAAACACAGAGGATGGGAAATTCTGCAGTTTATGGACTGAATTCATAAAACTGTTGACCTATTCCATTACAAACGCTGCAGCGCACTTTAAATTGCCTGATATCAGAGATAATTCTCAGCTTGTTACATAACATATCCATCAAAAAAAAAAAAAAATCAATTCAGTAGAGTGGACTGATTTAAAGGTCTGCACCAAGGCAAATGTACCACACCATTAGTGATACCTGCTTCCCTTTTTAGAGTATTACTGTGAGGTGACAGCATTAGCCACTGTACTACAGTGTTGACCGGTGGCAATGGTCATTTGTATAACAGCAAAGTAAGAACAGAAAGATAGACAGGCTACTTTAAAATCAGTGTCTGTGTGATGCTTGCTAAAAAACCTGATAACGCAAGTATCACTCCACCCCATTGGCCTTAAAGAAAAAAAAAGAAAAGAAAAAAAAAGAAAGAAAAGGAAAGGAAAATGGGAAACAGCCATCTTTTATATACAGTTTGGACATTAAATAAAGTATAACTAGCTAGTCATCACTGCCACATTTAGCTAAAGTGATTGAGAAAATGAAGTGCTGCATCCATGAAGCAGATTCTTAAGGTTGCTGCTCAGATTCTGTACATTTTCTTATATTAGCAAGCACACAAAAAGGTTTTGTCATTAAAAACAAAGTGAGGATGCTTTTCAAAGTCACATCAAGAATATTTTTCTTGTTTAACTTTATGCTAACTGCAGGAAAACAATTTAAGTCATTTTGTTTTGGTGGTGACTGTTCTAATGTTACAAGATTCCTGGGGAACTTGGCGTAGTTCGTCTTTAAGCCGTCTCGGTGGGTTCAGTGGCATCTTCATTTAGCTCCAGAGTGGCGTTGTGGGGGCAATTCCACTGTCTGTGGGACTCCTTGTCATCCTTTTTGCTGTCTCTTGCTATATAGACAACAGATGTTTAGGGTCATTGTCATGCTGCAGACTGAATTTGGAACAATTCAAAAGCCTCTCTGTTGCACAGTAGATAATTTAAACATCCAAAGCATTGAAAACTTTTGCACCATGCAGTGTGTTTCCAACTAATTTCACAGTCATGATTTGATTTAAAAAAAAAAAAAAAATCAGACACTGCAGGTTTTATGATGCAGCAAAGAGGTGAGTAGGGCAAATAAAACATGCAGAGTGTCTTGAATCCAAACAGCGGGTTTAATCGTTTCTGTTTAAAAGGCCAGACAGCAAAATATCTCCCTTAGGCAAATGCAGACCAGCATGATATCTCTCTGACTGAACTTGCTTTGCTGCTGCAGGGTGAAACAAATGCAAACATTTCATCACATACTGAATATTTATCAGTCAGAACAGAAATCAATTTATAGTCCTAAAGCATCTTCCAAGTGGAATTTAGAAGCTAGCAAGCAAACATTTATGCAACAGGAAACTAGAATTAATTCTTTTCTCAGTATGTAAACAGTCCTTTAGTCTAAAGTGAACTGTGCGACATGTTGTTGCTCTCGATTTCCTTTTGTTTACAAACTACCTTGTGTAAATACCACTGAACAATACAGCAAAGATGAAATGTTAAAGTTAAATCTACCAATCATAATTCAAGACAAAAAGTGCCCTCACACAACTTGCTTGTTAGAGACAGAGAGAGAGAGAGTAGTATATAGAGGAAAGGCGGGGCTTTTCATATCATAAATGGCCCTACACTTTAATTTCATAAAATAGGTTCTGCTCCTGAAGGCACTCCACAGTGTGTTTAAGCACAGAGCATGAATCGGCCAGGACTGGCGCAATCTGCACTATGCTGTGTAGAGCAGAGCCCAAAAGACACATAACCATGAGATATGTGATACACAAAACTCACAAAATGAGAGAAATGATCACTCAGTGCGGTAATAAGAACTGAAACAGGTACACTGATGGACAGAGTAATCAGTCATGCCAATCAAAAAAAAAAAAAATCACCAGAAGGGTTCCATTATCTGAGACTGAAAGCTGATGATGAAGATGAAGGTTTTGTTTGAATGTGATTGACGACTGTGTTTCACCTGACGCCGATCAGCTTGAGGTGTATGACTACGCTTCCCTTTCGGAATCACTGTCATGCCTCATATGTTATTAACTCTGATGCTGCATTACCGGAAGAGTTTTACATTTGCTTTATTACTAAACTGCAAATTATATGAGGTCCCACAACTATCTATCTCACTCAATGGAAATGAGTGAGATAGATAAGAGAGACGTCTTTGTTTTTGTGTTTCTGCCTATAGCTCATGCCTTATATTAGTAAGTTGTACATTACCTCCTACTTCGCTACACAATTTTATGTCAGTACACGTTTGTGCTCTCAAGACACAGTGTGCATCTTTTTGTGTTTTTGTGTTTCTTGTACCTTTGCACTGTGTCTCCTGGCTGAACCTTACTTGCTAGCTAATGGTAGCCATAGTTACCAGTGCTATCATTGGTTCAGCATTCTGTATTCACCTAATTCCACCAACATGTTAAATAACCTGCTGGGACGGTTAGGACACTGGACCTCATGTACAGTAACATCAAGCATGCCTACAGAGCGACAGCCCTCCCAGCACTATGACAATCTGACCACCTCTCTCTGCTCCTCATTCCTGCATTCACTCCTCTCAGGTCATTAAAGCATGGCCAGATGATGTTCTCCTTTAGCTACAGGAGTGTTTCAATCTGACAGACTGGTCCACCTTTGACCAACGGGACCAGGAGACCTTCACTCAGTCTGTCCTTTTCTATATTAAGTACTGTGTAGAAAAAGTGACATTAACTAAAACCATCTGGGTTTTTCCTAACCAAAAACCTTGGATGATGAGTGAAGTACAAGCTCTGATCAGAACACGTAACTCAGCCTTCAGGCTGAGGGACAGCTCTCTGTACAGCACTGCCAGAGTCAACCTGCGGAGAGGCATCAAACAGGGCAAGGAGAGCTACAGGAAGAGGATATAGGGCTTCCTCTTCCACAACCCCGATCAGGTGTTGAGAGGCACCCAAGTCTACAATGCCCAGAGCCCCTTAACTCCCTTGAGAGCAACGAACCCCAGGAGAGCTGCCGTCCCTGACAGAGGCGCTGTGGTTAAAGCCTGCGCGCATCAACTGGCAGAGATTCTCACCACGATGTTCAACCTCTCTTTGACTCATGCCGCAGTTCCCACCTGTCTGAAGGTCTATCATTCCCATCCCCAAAGAGACTGGTATAGACAGCCTCAATGACTACAGACCTGTAGGCCCCAACGTCTGTAATCAAAGTGTTTCAAGCACACCTCAACACATCAGAGACTGTCTACCCTCCTCCCTCGACTCTTACCAATTTACTTACAGAACAAATCAGTCCACAGAGGATGTCATCACCCTTCACCCTCACCAGAGCTCTGAGCCATCTGGAGAACAGGGAGAGCTATATGAGGATGCTCTGTGTGGACTGCAGCTCAGCATTCAACACCATAATCCCAGACTCTCTCTCCACCAAACTGTACCACCTTCACTTCCCCCTATTATCTGCTCCTGGATCACCATGTTCCCTATTGCTCTGTAAATAAACAAACTGTAAGTAATCCTTCCGAGTCCTGCATATTGAGCCCTACACCTCTACTGACTATGACAAAATTATTACCACTGATGAAAAAAATAGATCGTTTGCAGATCTATCTGGCGTGATCACTTGTTGGAATTATTTTTTTTCAAGCACAAATCATAAAAATCACAAGAAACATACAGTTTTAACCCTTTCTTGTAAAAACAAATCTATTGTTCTCTCCTTTATCCATTATATTATTTTCCTGTTCCTTCTGGGAAGGAACTGACTTCACTGCCTCAGCCTTCACTCTGCAAATGTCACATTTTGGTCTTCTTTATATATTATATATTTTTTATTATGGTTAGAATTGAAAAGAAACAATTTATGGCTTTAATTTATTTGACATTACACACATTTTGCTTGTATATATGAAAATGTATCTATCATAACAATAAATAATCCTCTTAAATTTTTAGGAACTATCGCTATTTTGGATTTTGATGAGCTTAGGATAATTGTATTAAAGATTACCCAAATGTACTGTGTGTTCAAATGTGAGCACTTTATAAGTGGACCTGCACATTCATCTTCTTCTGAACGCAACAAAGAAGGCTACAGAGGAAAGGAGTCACTGGCTTACAGCCAGCTTAAATAATTATCATTCTTTGCTACATCAGCAGGTAATGCTAGCAAGTAATGGCTCTTCTGGTGCCCCTTGATGTACTTTAATGTATTTAAAATATTAACTTTTCATTACTAACAAAAAGACAAGAGGTTGAAAAATCTACTTGGTCCTTAGTCTATTGAGACAGCCAGCAAAGATGGTTAGTATAAACTCACAGTAAATTAAATGTGGCAGGACTTATGGATTATTAATCATGGCGGCAATATGGTGTAGGATGTATTTCTGATAAAGACAGGTGAAAGGTAAAACAATTAATTTTTATAATCCTGTCATTTTAATATAGCATATAGGAGCACGTTCACTTATTCACTTTAGTTACTAATAATGAAAGGGTAAGTAAAAATTGCTAACAGGTACATAAAAATGTATTTTGTAAATAGTTTCATGGCCAACTTGAAATGTACGTACTATATCTCCTACTATTAGAGAGATCAATATTTGATATTAACTAAAATATAAAGCAGAAGACACCTTAATCGGTCATTAACCACACAGTCATTGAAACCTGCTGTAATAAGCAGGTTAGAAAGAGGAACAGATGTTCATTCTTTGAGGATACACGCTACAAGCGTTCAGGTGACCAAAGAAGAAGAAAAATAATGGCACTGTCTGCTGCCAATGTGAATAAGTAGAAAGTGAATATTTTCTTAAATTTTCACGTTGTTGAAAATGGTGCATAGCTTGAAAAAATATCAAATATTTAAAATAGAGGATAAGTTAATAACAGTATATCTCACCATGCTTTTGTGTGGGTAGGTGCAAGGTTATAAATTAAAGGGTCCATAAATAAGATTTTAAACTTTAATAAAGCAGCAAAACACTTTGATATTTAAAGAGAAATATTATTAGACTACTGACACTAATCTGAGCCCACCACACCTTTGAAGTAAAAACAACAGAAAACAACGTTCCCATAGTTATGTTTGTTTTTTAAGACTGGATCACAGCATCAAGGAATTTTGAAAAGATACACACATTTACAAATTAAACTTTTGTTACATCTTACTTAATAATTTTCTAAATGGCCACATACTGAACGACAGTCAGTCAACCAAGCTATTATTTGTCACTGACTGCATGTGGCACACAATAATCACCATAATCCCATCACAGCAGCCTTGGCAGCTCCATCCCGGCTGCTGAGAAGATGCTCATCTTTGAAGAGCTGGAGTCCAATCAGAAAAGGAGATGGCTATGAGGCATCAATTCACACCCTGTTGGGCAGCTCTCCAACATGTCTTGGACCGAGGCAGTGTGAGGCAGACTGGTGGAAACACAGAGACTAAGAGATGCTGTGATGGTGGAAGCAGCTGTAGCAGTAGATTGCCTTATGGGAGAAAAGCTGATTGATACAGAAAGATGGTTAGTTGGGAATTGCAGTGAGTGTTACAAGAACAGTTTTTGGGGAGCTGTTGAGGGCACAAGTGTGTGGCGGTTTTGCTATCGTGATACAATCGATGGTTTGCTCACCCACTGGCATTCACTTATGCAAAGCACTGTTGATGTCCTGCCTCAGTATTTTAGTCAGGTGGAGCCTGGGCCTTTGCAGTAAGTAAGACTTCATGTAGTCTCAAACATCTTTCAGAGTGGTCATTTTGGCCCACTTTGCTTTATAATGTGGTTTCAGTTCTTCTTTAGATGTGCCATTGAAGAGCAGAAACTGTATTTCTGTCATCAAAGTACCGTAAATTATCCATTGATTTTTGACAAGTTGTGGTATTTCAACCGGTGACAGAAACACTTTCACTGAACAATTAGTCACGAATGGAAAGACTTCACCAAAGGATGTTAATCTAGAATCGAGACAAACAGATGAATCAGGTAATTGTTCAGTTTCTTTTAAATTTCTCCAAGTCCTTAACTGCCGAAAAACAAAATCAGTATGCCTGTCTGTGCTTCTGATCTCTTGGCCTTCTTCCTTTTCTGCTTGTTCCTTAAATATGTATTTATTTATTTCCTGCTATTCATTTTTTAAAATTAAAAACAGATGGAGGTGTTGCATCTTACTTTGTATCTAAATTGCCTTCTGGTTCTGCATCGCCTTCATATCCAAGAAGAGAAAGAGTGACCACTGATGTAAAAGTGCCACGTTAAAGGATGTTACCAATTGTGTAGATTCCGTTTCCAACTTTACGTCCTATGAAATCAGTTGGTGTAGTCATCAAGTATTATAGTCCGAAAGCGTTTATGTTGTTTTCTTCAATAACCATGAAATGTGTGAGTTGTTAACCTTATATTTATGAAAAATACACTCAAACTTTACTTCTGACACAAACAGATTTCTCTCTTTAAAAATGTGCTATTGTGTTTTCCACATGGCTATTCGTACTCCTCTTCATTTTTCCTTTTGTCAGTTCACCCAGTTAAATGGGACTGAAGTGAATTTTCAAGCTCTTCTAGCTTGCCAACTTTATAGCCTGCAGACTCCTTTAGAGGACATCCTTGATAGAATAAAGAGAATTCTAAAGTAGACGTGAGAGTGACTTGTTTACACTCAAGCCCCACTAGTTATCCCTGAGACTGTTGACTTCATTATCTAACAACTCCTCAAGGAGGTAATGAAATAATGTGTGAATCATGATGTGTGTGTGTGTGTGTGTGAGCGCGTGTGCGAAAGAGAGAAAGGAAGACCAAGCCAGAGTGGATTCAAGCTTTGCCTTCTCCAAATGTTTTACATGATGATTGATCGTATCATATAGCTTGCAGCCATAACATAGCATTTTTCTGCCTGGCCTCTGGTTGCTACTCAAACAACTGTGTCACGGTACTGGGTCTGTTTTGTGTGTTTTATTTTTTGATTATTGTTATTTTCTCAGTGTTTCCTGGTTTATTTTGAAAGAGTCTTGTGTGTCTTTGTCATCGTGTCTAGTTTTCCCTTCCCCCGTGGCCATCTTGTTCATTCTAGTCAGCTGTTTCCCCATGTGTTTCCACTTCCCCGTATTACCTCCTGTGTGTTAGTTTAGCTCTTGCCCCTGTTTGCTTTTGTTTGAGTTGGCTGATGTTCATCAGCCATAAATAAAGGCTGGTTTTGTTTAAAACCTGCAGTTCTTCTCTCAGCGTCTGCTTTTGGGTCCCTTTACAAAACGCAACGGCATATTTTAAAATACACAAACGCAGCAGTTTTTTCTGTGGCTAGACTACATTGGCATTAAGTTATACCTTTTTATATGTAGATGATAGATAGTATGATCATTACTATTTTTAGTAACTATGCTAAGATACCGATAAAGAACAGCTAGCTGAGCATAGAATATTTTGTGTTCAGTTCTAATATCATTGAGTCAATCAACACAAACAGAGCTTTGCGCACGATTTGTCACATGTAACATATCAGACCACCTCTATCCAGGGTGACACCATCCAGCATTGCAATGCTGGATGGTGTCATGGCAGTCTGGTGAGGAAGGAGTGTCTAGCAGGTCCAGTGGGCATGCGGTGTGGAGGTTAGCCAGTCGATAAAAGATAAAAGAGGAAAAGTTTTTTAAATGAAATTTTAGACTAACTTCCTAAATCTAAAATCCACTGCAACAGAGGGAGAGGAGGATTATTGTCAGGCAAAGAATGTTAAGGTAGCCTTTTCTTCAGAGCGTGGGTGAGGAATGCTTACTTGAGAAGTGGAAAGCAGTGAATTCAGAGGTGGATGCAGCCAGGTGAGTGTGAGAGAGCACGATGAAAACAGTGAACCAAGATGTCTGACCTTTTCTGTCTTTCCCAGTATTCTGGGGGAAAACGGCAAGCAGGAAGGCAATCGGGACAAAGCTTTTGCCATTTCTGGAGTGCCATGGAGAGGCGCTGAGCAGAAGAGGCCAGCTGGGAAGTGTTAAGCAGTAGCACAGACCAGCGACTAGACCAGCAAAACCAGAAGAGAGACAGATCCCAAAGCAGAAGAAACTGGAAACAGGAAGACGGTTTGGGCTCAACACGAAGGCCGATTTACCATCGTGGTGTAGCAGATGATCTGGCAGGGAGTGGAAGACTGAGCTGGTCTTAAATGCAGGTCTGCTCATTACTGCTGATGCATTACAGATGAGAGGAGGCTAAAGTGGGAAGCAGAACCCCACAGGGTGAATCCTGGACACAGGAGCCAAAGTGGACCATGACAATCTTAGCATCTTTAACTCAGCTGCTTTAAGTTTCCTTGTTGTCTTTTATTCAAAGGCACCATCTCCAGCCCGTATACCACAGCTGGCCAAAAACACCATTTTATAAATGTTTGCTTTTACTCTTGCTTCTTTTTTTCTGCCCCAAAACACTCCTGAGATTTTTATCCATCCACTCAACACTGCCTGCACCCTCTGGGTGTGCAGAAGAGAGGTGGACTATTTTAACTCAACCACCTTCAGTACTTCTGCTCCTTATATTCTGTTGTCCTCAGTCTCATTCAAACACACTCCTGCTCTCAGTACAGATCACAAAGTCATCTGCTAACATGATAGTTTGCAGAGACTTTTACATGGTCTTGTCTGTCAGTCTGTCCACCACCAGCATGCATCATGATTTGTCTGATGTAGCTGTGTAAACAAAGACTGGTTGATTGAATGGAATAATTGCTTATAAAAGGGTACAATCAACACTTCTTACATCTTAATGCACTTGAGTATAAAAATGGATAAATTGAGGAAGATTAAAAACTTGCTATACTCTTCTTTTCCATCTCACACACAGGCTCCCGCAACACTTTTGATCAACTCTGGTTTAAGATTCATCTGGAGTTTTAAGTGTGAAATTGTGCATTATGAAAATTATGCATAGCTCAAGGCTCAGTGTGTGATACAATTGGGAAAATTAAGTTGCCAAGTTGGTAATCTGTTTTATATACTTCAAAGAGCAGAAGGGGGTGCAGAAGGGAGAGATAGGGAGATATATAGAGAGAAAGAGCAAGGGAGAGGAGAGAGAGCATGCTCTGGCAGGAATGGAGTGTTGTCACTGTGTGAGTGTTTAGAAATGGACTTCTTGTCTGCAGACACTCTGGGTGCTCTGCTGACTCTGACTTCTCCCTTTTGCAAGTTAACCTCCAGCTATCCAGCTAAAAGTGAACTTGCAAGCTGATCTGAAGTGACAGCAGAAGACGATTGAGAGAGCGGAGGAGTTACTTCTTAGAACAGAGCTGGTGTGGGATTCAATCAGAACCTGCTCATGACAGAAGATACTATGTTTTAAAATTTGATGAGCAATTCACATTTTCTGGAAGCTGGTGAGCTAGTCCATGTTCAAATGAACTTTTTAGAAGCAGATGTAAATATCAGAAAGCCAGTAGTATTCTTTATCAGATATCCTGAGAACTTAATATTTTGGATTGGATTATTACCGGGTTAATCCAAAGTTTTGTCCTTTTAACGCATACTGCAGGACAGAAAGACTTAATTATCTAAAATTCTATGAACTTTTGCAAAAGTTTTTGATAGTGGTCAGATCTCCCAAATATAAAAAAAAAACAAATTTGTCATGACATGTTTTCAAACCTGCCGTTTATCAGAAACGGGCATCAATAAGAGACAGGCCACTACTAGAAGATATATGGTAATCAGGTTTGGGTTTGTTTGTGTGATTGGTGACACACTTCCTCAAAAAAGATTTCTAGGTAACCAAGCTAAAGAATGATGGTGTCATTTTTCCATTACAAGTAGCATACACAATATCACTGTAACTGATACTGCAGTTTCTAAAATGGCCAACAAAAGGTAAATTATATGAGATGTGAAAGAATTATTTGTCAG
>VURO01018897.1:8043-22613 GCA_015108175.1 Pelvicachromis taeniatus | reverse complement strand
GGGTGTGGGTTGGGGTGTTGTGGGGTGGGGGGGGGGGGGGGGGGGGGGGTGGCTGCAGTTTATTCCACAGCTAGTTTGTTTCATGCATTTGGAGAGGGAACATATTTTACCAGGGTATTATGTTGGCCCATAGAGATCCAGAATTTAGAAAAAAAGGATATCAACCATGTTAAAATCTGGCATCTATAAGAACAAGCATATTGTATTTCATGAAAGCGGGCTCTGTTTTAATGCTCCTCCATTCAATGTCTGTCAACCCTCTCTGGACAAGGGTCCTGGTTGGTTGCCTTGGAAACGAGCATATGACTATTCTGAGAGTGAGAGAGGAAGCGAGTGTAGTAAAGGTAAGTCACTCAAGGACCCTCTGGTCAACCTGATAAAGTGTGATGAAAATCAAAGGCCACGACTCAGCAACGCCTGCGATTCAGCAGAGAAAGAGGAGAGACAGAGAGGGGGGAAAAAAAGTTGTTTCTTTCCTGAAAGATTTGAAAAGAGGCGAGCACAATGGAGCAAATATTGCCTTGCTTTGAGAAACATGCCTTATAAAGTGTAGGAATCAATAGAAAAAGATCTTCTTTCTCATCCCATGTGCGAACACAGTCAGCGCTATCACGTGTGACCGAGTCTGTCATTTATTTTCCTATGCACATTTCTGACATACCTCTCTGCACAATATATGCATTCATTACACGTGTTTGGAGTTCAAGCCACCCTCTTTACACTAAACCATTATGTATGAATCCAGGTCTCGGGATCCAATGCTTTTTATTCATGTTCTTTGAGGAGGCCGTCAGGCATAATTACGAAAACATGCTTCTAACCAGCATGTTTGGAGAGCCGCTGCTTCCCAGCCCCCTCCTCCTCACACTTCGATCTCTGCTTGAATTTGCTGCTGCTAATGCACATGTTAGTATGTATCACAAAGCGCATGTAAATGGATGGTAACAGTGACTACAGTACTGTGGTTTTAGTTAAGGCAACACATAGCAGGAAGCTGTTACGTGTTGCACTTGTTAACGCCTCACATCTTATTTAATGAACAGCAGTGCAAGGATTTAATAGCATAAAACCCATATAAGAACTTGTTGCAGCTCTCCTACTATGCCTCGTGTACAAGTAAGATAAAGTGAATCAAGGTTGCGGTGGAAAAATAGAGCAAGAATAAAAAACTGGATGAAATAAAGCATACTGTATTACTTTTGTCATGGTAGCCATTCGTGCTGCATCTCTTGGAGTTACACACGTGCGTATACAAAGCTGCCATGAGGTCAGCGTTTGCTTTCCGCCTTTTGTCTCTATCTTCCTTCTACCCTTGTGATCCAAGGTGACAGTGCAGGGCTGGGGTGAAGAGGGAGAGCGAGCAAGTGCAGTGCAAGGGCAGAGAGAGTGGCCTGGGCAACTTGGATTGGGAGATGTGGGCCTGTTGGTGACAGCTCAGTAGTTAGACAGGGGGCCGAAAGAGCCACTCCAGTGGGCATAATTCAATCGTAACTTAACCGTGATAAAGACAGAGAGACAGAGTTGGGGAAATAAACCGAGAGAGAGTTGGAGGCAGAGGAGTAGAGAGCAGATAGAGGCATGAGTAGAAAGAATCAGATTACCATGCTTTTAAATGGGAGGGGTCGATGACACTCATCCGACCTGATTTGAACGACAGAAGCGTAAGGAATGAAGTCTTCAGCTTGTCTGTCCCCTGACCCTGCCGGCGAGCAATGAGAGCGCGAGAGAGGAGCAAAAGAATCGCTCATGCTTGGAGTGAGATGGTGTCTAATCGTCCAGATGCCGGGACTGAGTAACCGTGACTGGGTGCATGCACCGCGGAGCGACGGGCAGGGATGATCTGAAAAGCTAAAAAGTCATAATCAGGTTTTTTACGCAAATGGGCGGTCTGCACGCGGGCCGCTCGGGGCTATGTGTGATGAGGCCGTCAGCCGCTAGTGGTCCACAGACATGACATAAGTCATTTCACCTCAGCTCCGCTCAGCTCATGCACATTCACAGGATGCTAATCGTGCCCTGCTCTCCCAGGCTGATGCTGTCTGTGTGAATATAGCCAGTCTGTGTAGCTGGTTGGCTGGATTGATGGCTTTTAGTCTGCTTATCTGAAAATATATATTTTTTTCCATTTTACCCTCAATTCCAGACACTCTTTGCTTTTGGGCTGTCTATTTTTACCTGTCCTCAACAATCAGGTATCAAATACTGGTGAGAAACAGTTTTGCCCCTACAGTAAGAGACCCTGTGATTATAGTTGAAGGGCCTGGATATTTTCCTTCGAGGTGTGTGGTGTGTGCGTTTCCCTGAGTTTATGTCAGTGTGTGTGCGTTTATGCCTGCACATGTTTGTCTTAGACTATTGATCTGGCCAGTACACAGCAGGCATTAAATGAGAGGAGGCTGTGGCCGACAGATAAAGAGGGAAAGACTGATGGGTGGCAATAAAAGAAGGGGATCTGTAGACAGGGAGAAAAAAAATCACCTATTTTGAATTTAAAAAAGCTTTAAAGATGTAACTTTGAATTGTTTTCTCTTGATTTCTTTGTCTTTGCAGTTTTCCACGTTCCTGGATTCTCACTGTGATTCCCGCATCAAGCTCAGCCACACCTGCAAGACATGGACAATGATATGGTACATGACAAAAACTGTTTCTCATAAACCCTCTATACTCTATACAGACACACAAAATGTGTACCCCTCAACAAACACATAATGAATGTCCTCTTATAAATCAATTTGCCTCTACAATACAACCGGATTGTAGGAAGTGGCTTGGAAATATCAAAACAACCTTGGGGACTTTGGGTTCACTATGAATGTTGTGTCCCTCCACTATGTGCGCTCTTTATATGTGCTCTTTATTCAATCAATCTGCTCCCTACTCTTTCATCCATTAATTTGGCTTCTCTCTCTCTCTACTTCTCTTTCTCCATCCATTATTTCTGTCATTGTGCTGTTTGTCCTGTTCAGTGGGCATCATAAAGCAGTCAGGAAGACACACAAACACACACTAACTTGCGTGTGATGCTCACAGAGCAGGCGGTGGAAATGTCACAGTGTTTCAGGTACGAAGGCTTTTTAACGAGGTCTGTCTAATTTGAGGGGACAGGAAATGATCAGGTTCTCCTTAACAGCTACCATAAAGATGACTTATGTATAGTTACGCTTACAAATGCATGGCGAAACATGCATGCACGGAGAAACCTTTATAGCTGTGGTTCTCAAACTTAGCAAACATACAAAGTGAAACTTGTTGATGCCGTTGCACCTCTAAGTATATGTAATCAGGGTTTTTAAACATGATTGATGTAAAAACAATGATCAGCCTCTAAAGCCGGGCATGCCAGAACAAATTAACTCAAACCAATATTCTGTATGTTCACATGACAAGGGAGACATGTTTGTCAGTTGTTTGCAGCTTATTCATACAATGTACTTCACTCACGGGAGGTCAAGAGCACCATCTGTGCATGTTCAATTCTTAATTAGATCCACAACAACTGAATAATGTATTTGTGCGACCAAAATAGATTTGAGGTGGGGAATACCTGAGATTACAATAGGGGTCTGTTTTTGACACGTCTCCTCATTGACATCTTCTAAATCGTTATGTTTTTTTTTTTTTTTTTTATTTCAGGCACAGCTTGTCCCGTGTCAAGCCAATTAGTCGATCTCATTAACCAACGCTGTCAACCAGAAGACTGCGGTTTGAGTCCTGTTTGTGAGCTCTGCTTTTTTTCCTCTACTCATTTTCTCCCCTCACAGTTTACTTTTGTATTCACATTCTGTTTGGTTAGCTATAGGCATCGAAAGTACTGGGTTAGTTTTACCGAAATACCATCCCACCGAGGGATGATGGTCAAGAAAAGACGTGGCAATTTTCTCACGGTCCCACTCATTTAACTCAAAGGTTTGCATGATATAAAAGTGATGCTGCCCCCAAAATGTATTTTCTCTCATGTGCAGGGTGTACATGAGAGAAATCTTATTGTAGATTTAACTATGATAGGTAATGACCCGAGTGTGTTTACATTGGAGTGAACCTGTTCTCGCTGCCTTTTTCACCCATTGACTTCTCATTGTGACTCACACAGTACCTCTTTGGCATTAAGGTGCAGTTTAGTCCAACAGAGTTCAATATGAGCTGTTTTACATCTGAAATATTGTAGCTGTGACAAGTCTTTGGGCAAAAACGTGGTCTGCTGTTTTCCTCTCTGTCATAGAAGCCACACTGTGGTAAACAAGTGAAACTTTTTAATGTGTAGTTAAACTGAGCAGTATTAATTCCTAAATCTAACCCCACAGTGAAAACAAACATGTTTACTAAAAGAAACTACATGAAAAAGTACAAATATATACCGTATATATATATATGTATAGCCCCGGTGTTTATTCAAAAAAATTATTCGGCCAGCCCGGCGTTTAAAAGAGTCTGGCGGTTGTTGGAGACCGGCTCTTATTCCCTTCTCAGACAGAATTGTCACGGAAGTGTGAGGGACCCAGGCACGGTTTTTCGACTGAGGTGAAAAGACAGAGCCAATTGTGCTCCACCTTTGCTCCCAAGTGTCTCCTTGTCTGTGGTAGCCCAGTGCACGAGTGGTTCTCCCCAAAACTTCTTTTCCCCCACTCTCCAGGAGGGGAAGTAAAAGACCAGAAAATCACAGTTAGCAGGTTTGCTAGCTGACAGTTTCATTTCAATGTAATAATCCCACTTCGACAGTCGCCGTGCATCCAGCTTAAATGCCGCTGGTCGTAGATGACGGCTGATTGGAAACAGCTGGCCAAGTGATGAGACACGAGAGGACCGACGACAGCGCGGCAGGACTTCCAGGTTGAAGGTCGCCCGGCTACTATTGGAGACCGGCGTCTATTTGTTGTGACATGTTTTCAAACCGGCAGGCCACTATTAGAAGATATACGGTAAATATTTTTTTATAAAGAGTTGTCATTATACAATATTGTACCATTATTCCTTATACCTAGTGTTAGGATGGTTGTTGCTACAGTCACACTAGAAGAAAACAGTGGCTGAGACCAATTTATTGCCTTTGTGATGGAACCAGGTCTGAGAGTGCCCACAGTTATCTGGTATACTCAAAGACAGTGATAAAACAGCAACAAACACATCGGTCTGCTATCAGTCTGTGATAACATGGCAATTGCAGAAAATTGCAAGTCTGCTATCATCTACATATACAGAAATTCAGAATAATTACTCAAATAGTGACAAGTAGTAATGTAGTTACTTCTGGATGACAGTTGAACTGCAAAATGATGTACATGCAATGGGAACCTTATAAACAAAATGCAAGCTGTTGAATCGAGTCCCCTGCTGCAGTGAGATACATCGCAGATAAGTTGTGCTAATCAGCAGAGTGACTCTGTCTGCATTATTGGTAAACCTTCACTAATTTGTCTAACACCCCACAAGGTCTGACCCAGACTGCAATTGTTTGGAGACAGGTTGCCCCCCAACAGGTGACCTGTGCAATCACCTTGCCATTGAAAATGATCATGCAGCGGTTTCTAAGCGCTTCCATGCTTAACCTCTGGGTGACCAGCTGGTCAACGCAGCAACTTGCAATCAGTTGCTAATAGCAAATAAATTCTGATTCCGATTACTTTATTAATCCCCAAAAAAGGGCAGTTTGTTTGCAGCTTACCCACACAACCTGCAGTCTTTAAACACCAAACACAAACATTGTTACACGTAAGGTCAGGGAAAGAAAAATAAAAAGAACATATTAAAAATAAAATATTATAAATAGAGTAACAAGGACAAGTGTCTAAAAATTAATAGTCGCAAGGAGTGTGGCATATCCATAACATACATGCCTTTTGTTGTTGTTAATGTTTAAACACAATGCGTTAAGTGCAATTTGAGACATAAATTTGACAGTAAGATTAAGAAGCAAAGAGTTCAAATGGACTGGGATGCAGGAGGACTTTAAAGGAGTCTAAAATGTAAAGTGTGAAATGTGAGCTAGTTAAAGCTCGCCACAGCTGCTCATTCCAGTCAATGAGATTAAAACCACCTCTCCAGCGTGCAAAGGGGATGCTGTTTTTACTGACTTACACCACATTTGCCACTTAATACTTGATCACTTGCCGTTATTATGCATCTGACAGATGGCAGAAGATGACTAATGACTATTTGCACATTAATGCGTTTTGTGTCATGAAGACGTTGATTCATCGCTACCGAAGTCATAGTGTGTCACAGAGTGTAAGCACAGGTTATGTAAAAAGTGTGTCAGCCTTGCATCTGTTCTAAACTGCATGCAAAACAATGCCGAGCTGTGCAGCAAACACATATTGTACCGAAACTCAAAAAGGAGGAGCTTTGTAATGCCGATGTATCTCCTCGCTGTCAGCGCTGACACGCTCATAAAACACAAGGCCTCATTTTAAGTCAAACAGGAAATAGCCTGCACAATCCTGGGAACAAACAAGAGAGGACAGCGTTGCAGTTTGATTGGACCGTGAACGGTCGCTGTCGTTACAAAGCACCACTGTAAGCTCCATCGATTATCAAAGGGCTCCGAGCTCAGACGGGGAGTCTACTGATCTTTCCCAAGCTCAGACATGAAAAGCCCTCGGTGACAGCTCATAGCCTGGGCTAGATCATACCGCTGAGCTGAGGAGGGAGGGGGCTTCTGTGTTGCCTGTTTTCTAACCACCTGCTCCACAGGCCGTGGCTGTGTTTTCTTGTTTTCTCTCTCTTAACGCTCCGCTTTGTCAGGGGCGACGAGGATGCGCTTTCATGCGAACTCGGGGCCAGCAATGACATCGGCGTGTGAGAGACACTTGGTACAACAACGCAAGGCAACCTTTTATTACAGCTATGCCTCATTACTTTTTAACCAGCGTAATCGTATGTGCTGCTCCTCATGAATTATTCACAGGTGAGCTCTCGTCACAAAATGACAGGGGGAGATGGCAGAGAGCTGCAAATGAGAAAAAAGAAAACAAGCATAAAAATAGGAGAAGGTATATGTCAAGAACGTGAGGCTCTCATACGTTTCCTCATGCTTGCCATTAACTTTCTTTGCAGAGGTGTGAGCACGCAACACTGTAGAAAACATACAGACACGAGTTTCACAATATGGATCACACGCTGAGAGTTTGTTTGTTACTTTCAAATGAAACAAACCAATCTGAAATCTGGTATGAGGTTTTAGCGCCAGTGTGTTCGCCTTTCATCAGCAGCAGCTTGGCAGCGAATGGAAAATATAAAAAGGAAGAAGGAGTTTCCGTCAGTGTCTGTCTACACAGAGACTGCTCACTCGCTAATAGTGTCAGCGTAAAGCAATTCATCCACGGTGCACTTGCGGGATAGTCCTCAGTGAGTAGGAGTGAATGGAGCTGCGACAGATGAAATAATTATTTACACCATATTGTTTTATGGTTTTGCAAATATAGTATGTCAAATATTCAAATGCAAAATTGAGTTTAATAAAGCACTAATGTGTTTTTGTTTTTCCCCCACAGAGACGCCGAAGTTCATTAGCATTACGCTAATGTATGCTGATTGGTCAGTCAGCATTCACTTCAATTGTGAATTGATGGCTTCAATCAAAACAAACGCATGTGTGCGCGCACGTGTGTGTGTGAAGCAGACAGCTTCAAAGTTGCCGATGTCTGAAATTCTAATGCGGTGCTAAAGAAAGGTCAGAAGATCACCTGAGATGCTGAGGTGAGTTTTTAGCAGTGTTGAGGAGTTTCTGTGTATTTTAAGAGAAAAGGAAAAGCTGTATGAAAGCAGTCACCCCCTGCTCTTTCAGTCAGCTTCTCCTCATATAATTTATTGTTCTTCTCACTCCTTTAACCTCCACATCTTCTAAATTCTTGGATGTGATTGTGCAAAAAAAAAAAAAAAAGGCTCTTTATGAATCCCTCTGATAAAAAAGTGAAACTGGAGTTTCTGCAACTTTATTAACTGAACAAAAACCTGAAATGTAAGACATGTTAAAGTTGCCTGAGCTGTTTTTTGTACAGCTGTGTGGGGCCATATTCATAGACTCTGGCTGACTCTGAGGTTCCCCTGAGTGTCTGCTGGTGCCACCATACACACCCCTGAGGTTCACAGCTTTCTAAAACATCCATGATCAATTAGACACCAATTAAACAACGTGTTAATGAGCTGCCTAATGACTTAACAGCCATATTTCCTCTGTGAGCTTTCTCTGCACAGGCTTTGGATGCCTCCCTTGTGGGCAAAGACGGAGTGCCAGGAGTCGTAGAGTGGGTGTGCGGTGTGACTTAATTTTGGCGTTATTACATCTTATTCTCTTGACCATTATCTCTCTCCATTATGTTTTGGTAGAAGCCACGAGATGCAGTTTGATCCCTTTAATCATGTATTGGCTGTTTGAAATGTCTTAAAGTGCTTGGTGGAATGGCTCATGAAGGATCTGAGGAGCATACAGTAAAAATTTGTAGTAGCACAGGAATAAAATATTGGCTTTTGTTACATAATGTGCCCTACTGCTAAATTCGATCCTGCATGACTTGCGATGTACGATATTGGAGCTCCGCGTTAGTCGTTCTACTGACCAGCAGTGCCCACGTGGGTTAGCGCAGCCAGGGCTACACACAAGCTGCCGTGACTCAGAACTCAAAAGTGTGAAAAAGTAAAATAAAATTAAAGGTGAGTTCTGAAACCTCCAGTTCACCCGTGCTATTCTCTCGCTCCACTCCTCCACTCCTCTGAGTCAACCGCCTGCTTTTCAAGGCTTTTATCCACAGAATGCAGAGTGAATCACTGCGTTTATATCATTAGATTTTTTTTATTTTTTTTTGGCCAAACTTTGTTTTAAAAAGTTGAAAATGCTAATGTTATGTAGGGGAGTGAGAAAAGAAAAGGAGCTCAGAGGGAGATGACCCACTTAGTGTAATTATCACTAACGAAGAGATGGGAAAGTTGCGAGCTGGGGAAAAACACCCGGGCCTAAATGCGTTAAATTAATCCAGATAATTCAATAGGCGATGATGAAAGGCCACAATCAAGCCCCTTCTGGCTCTGGTGTTTGACTAATAGTGCGCTCGCCTGTTTTATGCAAATAGTTTTCTATAACCTTCCTCTTGTTCTCTGTGTCAGGTGGTGTGGCTGTGGTCACTGCTGCTGGGCTGTGCCGCACAAGACCACAAGCACATTAACATTCACGTATTAACACGCACACACACACACACACAAGGATAAGCGCACCACCGTATATTGTCACCCTCGGACATTTCCAAAGCCTCATGTGAGATTCATACAATGCGTTCAACCGTGGCTTTCCCCCCGGGGATATGCAAGTGCATCGTCTTGAGGTTTAGTAACAAGATCATTAAAATAATCAAATTATGATAAGAGAAAGTCAGTCGTGCTGAAACTAGTTGTTTTGAGTCCATCAGAAGCGATGCTGTTAGTGCGCAGAGCGACGACCGAGGAGAGGGCATCATCAACATTAGCTGACAGCATGGGAAAAAGCCTGCGGTGGGTCTGAGCAATAATAACATTACCAGCGCTTTCTCACAATAATAACGTCGCAGGAATAAAAGAAAAGTTCCCCCTTTTTTTTCTTTTTTTTTTTGTAAGTTAAGTGTCCCACTTTTAAGCCTTGGAGCAAAACAATCTTCACTCATCAGATCCTGTCTTAATATCTTGTCAGAGGAGATGTCTGACTGGCTCACCTCCTGTTAGCAGGCTGCTGGTCTCTTTCTGGAGGCAATGCAAAGCAAAAGCATCTCTTCTTAATTCTCCAGCGCGAAAACAGAGAGGGAAAGAAGGCGAGACTCGCGAGTGTCTGCACCTTTATCTCCACTGCAAATATTTGCCTAATGAGAAAAATATTATTCCACCTTTAATTACAAATGTGCCTTTCCCTTCTGCTTACAAACATCTCCTTTGAGACGTTGTCTTATTACAATTGCTGTTTAATCTGAGACGGAATTAAAGGAGCAGTAATTAGTTTATAGAGGAGTCTAATTGTCTTACTGTGCATTTAAAAAAACATTGCTTCATCTCCTCAGGAACTTTGAAAGTAGGATAGTGTCTCCCCGCTTGCAACCCCGCCACCTCCCCCCAATTCAACTTCTTTCCTGCGCTGCAGCTTGTGCAACAAAACTATTAATTTAAACCAATAATCTCTAAGTCATTACCACTTATCAAAAGGGCTGCAAATTAATTATGTTAACTGCTGGAATTTTTCATTAGATCTGTAAATGCGTGCACTTCATCTGTTCTGAGAACTCAGCAATTTGATTACAGTTGATTTCTCTCCATTTAATGAAGCGAGGGTTTTGTTTTTTTCCCGTTGTCCTTTTTGTCCGTCTCTCTCTTCTTTTTTTTTTTTTCATTAATTGGATTATGATCAATGCAAGCTTTAATGTTATGGAAAACTTAGCCAAAGCCTCTATCTGCTATGACACAGTTTTCCGCCAGAAGATTAGAGAATGCCGTATCTTCGTTCGTCAAATATCAAACTGTCTTTCCTTAACGATGTAAGAGTGAAACGTTGCTAATCACTGCTGACGAACGTACACTGCTGTTCTACAAAGATAATGAGTCTGCCAGAGTCAAGGGGAGAAACAAACAGCCGAAAGAGAGAGGAGAGGAGATGGGGAGAGACGAAATGTGACAGATCAACAAAACAGAGATACTACAAGTGCGAGTACAGACTGACAACTCATGTGTATAAAAACACTGAAGGAAATGAACTAAAGGGAGATACGTAAAAGGGTGTGAGGTGTTGGTTGGGGGAGAGACCGTCACATTGTTTCAGGTTAGAGAGTTGACCTAAATGAAGCTGTGAGACAGAGCTGGAGAGACGGAGTCAGAGACATTACTGAGACACATGTCAACCACCAGGGGATGTAAGGTGTGAAAGAGAGAAACAGAGTGAAGAAGGGTGAGAAAAGGGGGGAAAACTGAGGGAAGAGGAGGGAGAAGCGGGAGCCGTAAGGGATGAAGATAGACTCTGAAATCGTTGGCAAGAAGGAAGACAGCCGGGTGAGCCTTCTCTTATGTGTCCACTTTTTTGCATCGCGCCGAGACCAAAATAGAGGATTTCCCACATGAATCGTTGCATTTAATTACACCTGCTTGTCACTTGCTTTCGTTTGGCTGAAAAATCTCACCGCTGATCCACACCAACTACGAACTTTAAAGTCCTGATGATCTGTACACGTTTGACATCCCCACAACACGCACAAAGTTGATTTATAGACTTGTGAAATGCACCTGTGTGCTTTAGCCTCCTCCACTCTGGACCCAAAATGTCACCCGGACGCATAAACACACACACATGCGCGGATGCATCTACACACATGCACAGGTGCTGCCGGGTGGACCGTGGGGAAGAGGTGAGAGCGCTCTCGCTCCACTGAGTGGAAAACCTGATCTTCTTACCTCAGCAACTTCAGATGGAGCAACTCAGTGGAGAGACATCTGTGTGAGCGCGAGTGTGTGTTGCGCGAAGCAGACCAAGGGCTCAGGAATAAACAGAGAGATTGAGGAGGAAGTGAGAGATAGGCAGACGGAGCTGGAGACACTGGGCCCTTGGCTGTTGTCATGGCAACACTTTAGCAAGCCGTAGGGTAAACAGGTGTCTCCTTTTAACTTAATCAGTCCAGCTAAATGAGCTAATCAGCACTTGAGATATGATCCACAGGCCTGAGGAGGAGCTGAAAAACTCCTTGAGCCCCCCCCCCCCCCCTCCCCCCCCCCCCCCCCCCAACCCAACCTTGTTTCTCACTAGCATGTCCGGCGGCCAGCCCGTCCGGGGTCAAATGGATTTACACAGCAGCCCGCCGTTCAATTGAGTCAGCACTGAAGTACCAGCTACTGCTGTTTCTGTCTATGACCACCCACTACTGTCATTAGCATCAGGGAGAGAGAGAGCACCGGTTTGTGTGGATTATCATTGCTACGCGTGCCATTATCATAACAGTTACGATAGCTACGCCTTGTTGAATGGATAATCAGCAAGGTATTATGTGCTGGGATAATAGCACCATGTGAAAATGGGAGATGCACTCCCGGCTAACGTGCACAACCGTACCAATTATTACGAGCAGGGTTCATGCTGCATTTCGTTAAAGCTGTATATCAGCGCAGATCTGATTACGATAACAACAGAGTGTCCTGTGATGATGGTTATTAGGACCATTGCGGCAATGATGAGGGTGTTATTTCAAGGGAGGAACTTACCTTTGTGAGTTCAGCAGCTCTGTGTGTATGTGTGTGTGTGTTTATGTCTTACCCACTGAAAATCATTGTGAATCTGTCACAAGACTAGCATTATCACTTGAACAAAACACTTTGTCTGAATGGTTGAATTATTTAGTTTAAATGAAGTCCTTCTCCAAGCAAGTTTTTATACTCAGCCACCATCTTAGCAAAACCGCTATTTGATGTTAACAAAGACCAAGCTCTTCCTAAGTGGGGGGCATGTGGTACTTGTGGCACAAAATTGAGTGTATACAACTACAAATCTGGTGAAAACTGCTTTAAACATTTGATAAGTGTAAGGGACGTATTACTGGTGGAGGCTTTTAAGCAGTTTAGATGATTGAATTGAATTATATTTATTTATATGGCGCCAAATCACAACAACAGTCACCTCCAGGTGCTTTATATTGTCAGGTAAAGACATGCAATAACACAGAGAAAGTCCCAACAATTATGCAACCCCCTATGAGCAAGCAGTTGGTGACAGTGGGAAGGAAAAACTCCCTTTTTACAGGAAGAAACATGCAGCAACACCAGGCTCAGGGAGAGACAGCCATCTTCCACGGCTAGTTCAGGGTGAGGGGAAGGAGACAAAAGTCCAATCTTCTTTTTTTCTCTTTCCCCTTCTTCCACAGTTGAGACGTAGCAAAGAACAAATGCTCACTGTTACTTTGCTTAAGTAGAAATTTCATGTATTTTTTTTTACTTTTACTTCCCACTCTGTATTTTAATACTAACATTTCTGCCCTTTAGATTTTCAGCCCAGTTTAAGAGTTATTACTTCTCATCATATTTCTCAGACATCAAATTTATTCGAATCTAAATGGAGGGAACAACAAAAGATAAATCTTATTGGTGTGTTCATCACCGGAGCTTATTGCACAAGAAGAGATGAAAGAGATAAAATGGTAATTTGTGCATCATTTTCAGCACTATACTTAGTGGTTTACATGGGCAAAATGATTCAGAACAGCATTTATGGTGCAGATGTCCATAAATTGTGTTGGCTGTACTGCAGCATCTAGCTGGATTAGTGCACCATATTTACAGAACACATCATCTGGCCAAAGGGAAGGAAAAGCTCAAGTTTAAAAAAAGAAAAAAAAAGTTGCAGGGAGAAAAGAAAAAAATATCAGGAATCTCCAATTTGACATGACACCCATGTCAGTGGCAGTACAGCCACTGTGGCCTACTCACAACTGTGATCCAACTGTTTATACCTGTAAGGAGGAGCTGCAACTCCTGTCAGTTGATCCTCCCCCTCCAGGAAATAAACAATTAACCAACTAAACCACACCAATGCTCAGTCTATCACTGAAAATACAACTTTGACAATGAACAGTGACAAGACAGATGCAGTTATAATAAGAGAAAGTACTCGCTTTGTAACTGTTTAATATCAACACATCCTTCAAACCTCAGAGAACAATCTTCCTCTTTCATACCACACCTGGCACATCCACCAGGAACTTGACCATAAAAGCCTGAAAGAACCTGGACTGGTTTGGCACTTTTTCTGGGTCTGAACCAGTTGGAGGCCAAGTGGAGTCTGAAGAAGTGGTGAAAAACAAATAAATTACTCAAACACAAACCTTAAAACTACCAATTTTAGTGAGACTCGCTTTCGCATTTCTTGTTGAGTTGAGTCACACACATACAGCACAGCTTAGTTAAAACCATTATGCATTGTTTATAGAGGTCTCAGGCCTCCCCATGGCAGTGACTTCTGCACAATGAGGCAAGGTTTCAGCATATTTTACAATATTGGGTTTGTGTCAGTTTGCATAGGTATTTGCCTGTGCAGACCCTACACAGAGGGCTATGCATCCAGTGTAAACATGTTTGCGTGCAGTTCTCCAGTACCTTGACATGGACGACATGATATATAGGTCAAAAGCTGATTGGTTTAAAAGTAGAACAGTAAAGTAAACAGCAGAGTTCACATGAACTGGATACGAGATAGATAAAAACCAAACAGCATGAAAAGCACAAACGGTGACCGCAGTGGACACTTTCCAGTGTTTTTAACACTCGCTGGCACCTCAGCTCTTTGTATGTTATAACTTCGCTTATCTTTATGGCTGACTGAAGGACCAACCAGACCACAGATCAGTTGTTTGTGACACTGCCCCCTGGTGACAGTAAACAGCTACTACAATGGTCTGCAAAGCTTTCTGTAGAGCTTATTTACACCATTCTAGTTTCTGTCCACTGGGGGTCCGCTTGGGTCAGAGTGATGCAGATTTCGTAATGTGATGTGAAGAATTTCCTCGTATACTTCAGCTAAACATTCACATAATTAATATATATCTTTCTACATATATATCTATTTATGTATATATGACTATGCCATGCTA
>VURO01018895.1:0-13051 GCA_015108175.1 Pelvicachromis taeniatus | reverse complement strand
AATTTTTTTTTTAAAAAAAAAAAAAAAATTAAAAACTTTTTTTTTTTTTTGTTGGCATTATTTTTCTATATCCCAGTAATAAAAGCTACAGGTGAAAATAATACATGACTCAAGATAAAAAGGGAAATGCTCAGGGACGTCAATCTGTCTGGTTAGAAACCATAAACCACTGTGAGCCCATCTCACCTGTGTGAGTGAATGGAAGTGACAACAGGTGCACTGCAGAATGTACAACAGGCAACCCACAAAAAGAGAATGGCTTTGCAGGTCGTGGCCATAGACCACTGAGGTCTCCTTATACTGATTTTTCCCACAGTTTTGCTTTTCGCTGGTGACCTTGTCACTTCTGGTAGGATGGGACGGCACCTCAAGCCCATTCAGGTTGCACAGGTAGCTCAGATCCTCCAGCATGGCATGGTTTGCTCTGTTTCCACTCATAGTCTCAACAGTGTGGAGGAAATGCAAGGAGACAAAGACAAGAGGCTGTTGGGGCTATAGAAGGGCATCAACACAGCAGCAGAAACCAGAATTTGCTCTCTTCTGCGAGGAGGAAGAGGGTGAGCACTACCAGACCCCTACAAAATAAAATCGGAACAGACTGCTCACGCGCATGTGTCTGACCAATCCGTCAGAAACAAACTCCATGAGGGCCCGGTGTCCTTTACTGGGACCTGTGCTAACAGACCAGCACCGTTCAGCTCACCTGGCATTCGTTAGAGAACACCAGAGCCTCTTCCTGTCCTGTCAAAATGTCGAGCTGCATTCAACCTGGAAAAATGAAGTTAAATCACACCTGCATTGTTTCTCTAGATTTACCATTCACTGCCCTGTCAGTGAAACGTAATGGACTGTTGTTATTTGCAGCATTTGAAGTTGTTTTCAGTTACATACTCTATACTGAAATGATTAAAAACAGACCAGCATGCTCTGGCCAATAATTCTAACGGTTGTAGAGGTGACTTCACAACCAGCTTCGTCTGATTGTAGCGTCTGCGTCTTCGAGGCGCTGGAGGCGGTGGCGTGCATGCGGTTATAAAACTGCTGTTAGATCAGACACTGTGATAGAAACAAATATGAGAATTTGCAAATTTTAAATTCTTTAAATGTTGAGCTGTGATATGGAAACTGATGTAATGTTTACACATGCTTTTTTTGCCCATCTGTCTAACAAGATGCAACCACACCAGTCATTTCTTAGATAGATTGGAGCCAAGTGCAGATAATGAGCAATGGACACTGCCGAGTCGAAGTTGTTCTCACGGGTAGGCAACGATTGCCTGACCAATTATTAGAACCACCATTTTTTTGAAGCTTATCAACTGATGAGAAAAATGATTGACAGGTTAATCAGTCCTAGTCTTAGCCGCTTGCTCCCCAAATATGATGAAAGAACAGCACTTTGGCTTTTCAGCATAGATCATCATAGAAAAGAACAGACTGGATGAAATGAGTTTAACGCAGCTTCTGTGTGTCTCATCTGTGACCCACCAGATTTTACGCACGTGACTCCGGCCTGCTGAAGTTTAAGATCCAGGCGGGCCTACTGGGACGGCCGGTTAATCACGCTGTGCGCCGCCTGGTCGCCTTCACCTTCCACCCTTTCGAACCCTTCGCCATTTCTGTCCAGCGCACCAACGCAGAGTACGTGGTCAACTTCCACATGAGACACGCGTGCGCGTGAGGCACCCGTGTAAAAATGGACAAACTGCAGGCGTGTTGGTCTTCTGTTAGCAGCTACTGGTGACAATACAACAAACATGTCCTCCATCAGGAGGCACAAAACACTTTGTTCTCTTAGTCGCCGTCTCCTCCTCCAGAGAAATCAGCAGCCCTCTCTCTCCATTCTTCTCCTGATGGAAACCACTGGTCCGCTCCTCTTTCCCCTGCCATCACGCAGCACTCACTGCACCTCAGCCCCTCTTCTCCCTCAGCGAGAAGGCTGCAATTCTGCCTTTTCCCTTTTGCCTTCTCTTTGCCCCTTCCTCCACCAAACAAAGAGCAACCTGTAGGGAGGAGAGGCTGGAATAAGTGTAAATGGAGATGTGTAGAGAGTGATTGATGTGCAGCTGAGGTGGGAGCTGTAGGTAGCCGGACCTCTTAGAAGGAACCAAAGGTGTTTTCTTTTCCCGCCGTGCACATTCAGGTCAGAATTTCTTATCCGGTCGGTGAGCAGCAGTCAAGCAAACTTTCTTTTTCCTCACATGGATGTGGAAAGAGGTCGTGTTATTTTATATTTGTTTTATAGTTTTTGCTGTTTTTTGTTTTTTTTTTTAAATTTACATTCTACTGTTTGTATATATTTTATGGCAATAAAATTATCTACATTTTGGGTACTGTTTTAGCTACGTGCGTGCATGTGTGTGTGTGTGTACATGAAGATTTAAGCAGCTATAAATAATTGGCCTGTATATTCTTAGCTTCAGATTCTTCTGTATGAATTCATTTATTCACACACTTTAGAGTACAGAAACAATCGTTTGTCCAAATGAAATTTTCTGGTAGAGCAGATTCAATATTTTGTTTTCCCCCTTTTGCCTGAACTATTTTCTAACTAGCTGTGTCTTTAGAGGCTTTCTAAAGCACCAGAAGTGATGCTGGCACTCGTTGGACCTGCGCACAGAGAGCAGACAGGACACAGTGTAAGTGTCATCATATTTAATTTGAAGCTGATCCCTGCAGTCTGTTCTGCTGCACTGTATGGGATCATAACGATGCCATGTTATACCCACTCCATCTGTTCTCCGCACTACAGCGCTGGCCATGTTTTTAAGCTTAAATGTCTCACTAAAAACACAGACGGACAGAAACAAATCTACAAATATGCAAATTAATTAACACCTCTCTCCTCCTTCCTGGCACTGATATGAACATGTAAAGGCAACAAGGCACACACCGAGCCAGCTGTGTAGAGGTCACAGTAGTATGGAAGCCAGGTGCTGAGGGATTAAGTGTTCTCATAGCCTCTGGTTACACGTGGACATGGGAAGCTTGTGTGTGTGTGTGTGTGTCTGTCTTTGTCTGACAGGCAGACTAAAAGGGCTTCAAGGCAAAGGGAAGATGGATGATAGAGCAGAGGAGTGACAAAACGGTAGACTGACGCTTAAGGAGGCCGTGTTATGTCATTGTCATTATAGTGTGTTTGTGTAAGCTGGTGTGTGACGACAAGCTGTGATAATCAACTAATTACAGGAAGAGCACACAGCGGGCACATGCAGGCCTACATATAGGAGGACACAACGTGTGCTCTCCTAACAGATTCCTTCCCCTCATATTCTCTGTGTCGTTTTGTCGCTTGCACTGGCAGTTAGGCTGGAAATTGACACATGCTCTATTTTCTGCACAGATGTATTAAAAAGCAGCCAGGTTACTGCGGTGCTACAGTTACAGTCTTCAGTGCAAGCAGGGAAAATAGATGACTGCATGAACCTGACGCCTCCCAGTACTTACTACAATGACAGATGTGTTGCATCTGTCTCCTTCCTCAGAATCAGGTAAACACAGAGCCTTCTCCGTGACCTTGGTTGCTAAGGAAACATAACCGCTCTCTGCTTGGTAACCTAGTCTTTTCTAATTACTGTTGTCTAGGCAACAGTGCAACCAATGTAATCCAGAAAAGGCCACAATCCTAAGTGTTTCCTGTTGCAGCACTAGTCTTCACAGAGCTAACCGCACACGGACAGCAGAACCCAGTGAAAACGTGCAGGCTGGTGCAGCACCGTGCGTTACTCACACATGTGTAACAGCACATCTCTTTCTGCTATTTCATTTATTTTGAGCCCCTCAGTCTGTGTTCAGTGTGGTTCACAGCAGTCACGGATGCACGACGACCAGATTCTCTAAATTTCTTTGTTTTGAGGTGATGTTATTTCGTTAGCTCATCATCATCAAAGCAAAAATGATTCGAGCTGTGTGCGCTTTGGGACGTTATGAAAGGAAATGCAGGCACAGAGATGTGTTTCCATCACTCCAGAGCACATTCTTTCTTTTGTTTCGGTAATCTAACCCCGATGCTGCCCTTAAAACCGCGTTGTGCACCTCAAACAGGACTGGACCAGCCTCGTGTCTTCACAGGACTCAGGTGTGAAACTCAAAGCACATGTAGAAGATGCCTGACTCTAGTTCAATACGCCAAATAAGCCCCCAGCACCATTTTGCAAAGTAGCATTCAATGATTGCCATCAAGAGGTGTGTGGAAAGACTGTATAGCACCTCAGCTTGACTTAAAAAAAAAGGGATATCTAGGTTATATAACTTGCAAACTTTGATAACTATTAAAAATGTTCCAACTGCGGACAAATAGAAGTAACTGGTTCAGGTAGATTGGAGGCCAAACCAGAGACATGCTTGTAATCGTCATACAAAGTTCTCCACTTGTCAAAATTGGTGCTTCCAATTTATTTGTAGTGCCTTTCCACAAAGTTTCAGGACTGTACACCTCCTCCCACACTCAACCCCTAAATGTCAAGTCCACTGGTGGATAAATGGTTAAAACAGCTAAAAGAATAAATAATAATGGTGATATATTAATAAATGGTGAGATATTTATCTTAAAATAAAAAATGGATACATTGTTAAAACTAAAAACATTTGACAAATGGTTCAAATAGTTTGCTTATAGTAATTAATATAGCGTTGGACAGATTGATGGATAAATGCTAAATAATTAAGTAAGTAATGAACTAAAAGGATAGAGTTAGTTTAACTTCCAAAGTGGCAATCTGGTGCTGGATTTCTTTCTTCTTCTTTTTTTTGACAGGACAGGGGAAAAAAAGCTGTGAACTGCAAGTGTGGGGACTTTCACATATGCACAGCTGGTTTAGAGAACTGCAAAAATATAACTGACATGTAGAGGAGGAATGAGATAATTGGAGCATGAGAAAAGATGGATATGGTGTCTGGTCCTGTTTCAGCCTGGGAGGCTGTTAGTCAAAGAGAACATAGCCCACTGCACATATCATACAGGCATGTGAAAAAGAAAATTTTCACAGGTCTCTATGCAGTCCTGTGAAAAAGTACACGCCATGATTCAGAAGCTTGATTTAACAGCAATAACTTGAAGTAATTGTTTTTGGTATTACTATCAGCCTTTCACTTGGTTGTGAGGGAATTTCACCACATTCTTCTTTACAGCGTTGATTTGACTCATTGATGTTTGTGGGCATTTATTTATGCACAACTCTCTTACGGTCCTGCAACAGCATTTCAGTCAAGTTGGGATCTGGACTTTTAACTGGGCTATTGCAACACCTCAGTTCTTTTATGTTTTGGTCCTTCTGCTTGCTTGAGATCATTGTCCTCCAATTTGGGACAAACTTTAGCTGTTAGACAAGTTGCTTCACATTTGACTCGAGAATACTTTTCGTACTCAGAGGAGTTCATGGACGACTCAGTTCAATTCAATTCAACTTTATTTATATAGTTCCAAATCACAATAACAGTCACCTCAAGGCGCTTTACATTGTAAGGTAGACCCTACAATAATACATACAGTGAAAAATCCAACAATCATATGACCCCCTATGAGTAGGCACTTTGGCGACAGTGGGAAGGAAAAACTCCCTTTTAACAGGAATAAGTTACTGCAGTGACTGGATGTCCATGTTCTGTGGCCTAACATCTCCACTTTGCTCTCATCTTTCCAAACAACATTGTTCCAGAAGTTTTGTGCTTTGATCAGTCACAACTTTGCAAACTGAACCTGTACGGCCCTGTGCTGTTTAGAGTCTTTCCCCTGGTACCAATTCCAAACATGGCATCCTTTTTCATTTATTTTTTATTGTAATGCCATGAACATTAACGTTTAACGTTTAATGTTCTGAGGCCTGTAGTTTTAAATTTACATCTTGTTTTTTTTACATTTTCTGAGAGTATTGCACAGTCTGGTGTTGAGATGAAATTTGCTGGGACATCCACTCCCAGGTTGTGACATTGTATTAACACACAACTAAATGATCCAGACCAGCAAAGTGCCAAAAGTTATGCTTTTACAGAGTTGGTCACACTTGCTTAAAATTAGTGAATATATTTAGCCTTTTAATTCCTATAGAAGGAGTAAGGTTGTACTTCTGAGCACATAACTAGAATATGAGCAGCACTGTGTGAAGTAGAAATCTGACAGGCTAATAATTAACAATAACAAGTGGCTGTAAAGTTTACGTTTAGGTATTTTATTTAAGGGACTGTGTGAAAATTGATCGGGAGTTAGCTCGTAATGTGAAGGACACAGTGGACACTTAAAACTCACATTATTTGTATGTTCAATAACCTGATAGATATTTTAATGGGTTTAGAGGTCTGATGAAGAAATATCATATTTTCTATGTTTTATGGATAATTTATTTGATAATTAATAAATAAATATATACTTTTTGTTCTTTTTAGATCATTTTAGTCATTTTGTGTCAAACTTGGAAGTACTGAGATCGGTTCAGGAATAATCTGCTTTTTTTTTTATTGATTAGTGAACAGATATGACATTTCAAATATATTAAAAAAAAAATTTGTTGAATTATGAAGCATCTCAAACAAGCTCAACTTCAAATTTTGGACATCAGATGTGATACTGACACAACTGCATTTAATTTCATTTATATAAGTGTTCTTCCTCTGTTTCACATACCACGTATCTAACGATCACGTCTACAATCTGAAACCTGGACTGAATTTTCTGATGCCGTGTTCCCTGAAAAGCTCGAATGCCAAAAAACAAAGGAGGCGGCCGCTTGAACGTGTGGCTCGAGTTTACTACAGACTGGTGAAAAACATCAGCGAGCTGGTGAAGAAAAGAACAGATAATCATATGGATACTAGGTGAGTGGGGAAAAAAGGTCAGAACAGATTTACCAGGAGGGGATTTCATTATCCTGTGACATATAAAAAGCAGACTGGATGTCCAATGACGAGAGAAGGGCCACAGTTTTATTACACTGCAGATGGCTGCTGCATTTCTCGACTGCATTAGTCTTGTTTTATTCACCTAAATAGCCATGTTTTGCTTTTTTTCTTAAATAAAGAAATCTGACTCGCAAACAAGGCCGTGACAATGTTCTGGTTTCTCTAAAAGATAGATAGATAGATAGATAGATAGATAGATAGATAGATAGATAGATAGAACCAACAGTTCTTCTTGGAACTGGCTCTGCTGTCTATGCTTATCTTTCTGTATTAATATAGTAAATCAATGCGGTTTAGAGCCCACCACACAGCCTCTGCCTTTGCACCTTTCATATCCTTCCTCTGTCATGTTATTGACCACACTCATATTGTTCCTCCTTGTAACATATAACAGTGTCAACATTTCATATCACACAAATTAGCACTTTATCCGTCTGTACAGCTGACTGGGACTTTGCGAAGGCCTCCTGGTGAGAACCATGAAATCACACCACCACCACCTAATGAGCGTGGGGAGCAGGTAGGAGGTCCAAATATTGACTGCTAATACTTGATTGAAGGGTCGGGGTGTCCCCCGGCTCGTAGGTGTGTGCTCACACACACCTTCATGCGCTGCAGCCGTCTCTCACATGCACAGAGAGACGTGAACGCCTCACACGCAGTCCTCAGGCCCGGCACCCTGCTGAGACAAATACACAGCTTGACTGTAGAAGATCATTTCTAACTGACTTCATTTCTGGCCCAGACACACCCAGTTGGGTGTCAAAACGTGCACATACACAAACACTGATTTGTCTTCATCCCTGTAACACAAACACACACCTGACTGAGCACTGGTTTGGGGGGGGTTCACAGCATGGTCGACCTAAAAATATAAAGTACTGGGAGGTCCTTTGTGGATAAGCTGTAATCTCTGAACTGGGAAAGAAAGATAAGAAACAACCTCTTTATATTTACATCTTCATGCTTGTTGATATGGCATAAAAAGTAGCAGAGGGCTCTTCCAACATAGGATTAATATTATTACAGTAAAAGGAAAACTGAGTGTATTCACTTCAGATTCAGCTGGAAACACGGAGTGTCGATATCCTTGAATCCAGCGCTGTTCGCATTCACGTTACTCACAATCAGCAACAGGTGATCAGAGTTCTCCACCTGCTGGAGAAAAATAACACCTGCAGCTTCTTCTTGATCTACTCGGGTAAGTGATCGGGTTTTTTTTTTTTTTTTTACTCAAGCACTGCATTTATAGGCGCTCCTAAATAATTTCACTGCATGCACAATGACCTGTTGTTACTTCATGGATTTGACATCTTTGTGTATTTGTTCATGAATGTCCTCGTCTCACAGTTTTGGCAGCAGCTTTTGTAAAACGTAGGGGGAAAAAAGCAAACTAAACACGATCCTACTGCTAACGTTGCCGCACCAGAGGCTGACAATGTAAACTTAACATACTGGCTTGTTCATCCAGGTTAGGTTTGGCACCACAAGGTGACCAGCATTTTTCAGCATGAACGCATACTAACAGTGACAAAATATTAGGTAATGGGCCCCTGGGCACAGACATGTCGCCTCGGCAGGAAAACCCATCAATATTTAGGTTTTCAGTTGAGAAGTAATTGATTGAATTATTTTTGTGCCTTTATGATTGTGTTTGGTCTCTTTGTTGTTTTTACATGTCTGATTTTTGCCTGTAGCAGTCTCATTTTCTCTTCCTTATATTTAGCTTTCTCAATTTTTTTATGTTTACGCTCACTCTTCAGTCTGTATGATGTCAGTTTAGTCCATGCTGTTTACACGGGCTGTGTGGTTATGACACAACAGATACATAATCATACACCATCATTGCAACAACTTAATAAGGTAGTATTTGTGTTGGAAATTATAGTTGAATGTATGATTTGGTTGATTTGATGTGTTTTAGCCACAAGATGGCATTAAATGTTGTGGCTATTAAAGCAGCGGTGGAAAATGTATTTGTAGTCTTTACAATAAGTAAAAACTCAATTGCATCTGTTTGCGCTGGTTTCTTTTGAGCAACATGAAACAAAAACTTTAAAACCTTCTAAAAAATTCCTAATGTCTGACTTTTTCCTCTTTTTTTGGCTGCTTCACAGTTACAACATGCTTGTTAATGTGCAATATCAAAGGAAAGGCTGCAGAGGTGCAGCTGCTGACTGAGATGACAACGTTGCATGTGTGTGGCAGGGATACATAAGAGTCATCAGTTAATGTTATGGTGATTTTTCTAAAGAGGTCTTCTGTTTCTTTCTTGTCTCGTGTTTGCTGCATGTGTTCTGAATAATTACTGTGGACTTTACTTTGCTTATAAATCAGAAATCTCCCTTAATTCTTTTAAATACATGCTATGGACCAACCACTTAAAAGAGATGAACCAAACTGGTGTGGATGACACAAAGCATTACTGGCATGAGAATCAAAGGAGAAGCAGCAGCTAAACCAGTTTTTCAACCGAACCAACCTTGTGGTTTCTAATGTCCCACATTAGAATACCTTTCTCCAGCACTACAAGGGTATGAATGGCTGTTTCCTCTCTGCAGCACTCCCCCAGTTTCTCAACGACAACACTGAAACAGGAGGGCACTTCCACTCATCTCTCCTGCTTTCCTTATATAGACTGCTCCTCTATACGTCATATACTCATCAAACCCAGCTTTCCTATACTGTTCCATGTTTTTGACCTCTACCCGAGGCTGAAAAAGATCCAGCAAAGTCTCCACGCTTAAGAAGTCCCCACACCTCCCAGTAATTTCAGTGGCTTTTATGTATGATGTTATGAAGTCCTTCAAAAGTCAATTTTACAGCACTTCAAGCTTTTGGTATGCAAATATTTGGACCTGCTGAGGTGTGTGTACTAGAATGGCATCATTGTGAAGGATGCTTCACAGAGCAGGAGTGTCCAAGGAGTATGCCCATTAACACCAGATAAAGAGGACCTATTCTGCTCATTTCCTGCAGTGGAGTAGCCTTCACACTCGCATTCTATTTCTTTTATAATGGGCTCAAGGGTCCAATATAAAAGAAAGGTCGTCATCGTTCTGAAAGGAGCGTTTCAGGCCCCTAATCCAGCTTTCTTCCGATGGGCTGCCTCCTGTTAAAAATATTCTTAGTTGGGTTTTGTTGTTGTTGTTTTTTGGGTTTTTTTGTAAAGCGAAAATGGTTTGATTTGTGAAACTGAAGATAAATTTGGTAAATTACAGAGATACAAATTAAATTTGTGGCCATTTTAACATTATTTTCTCTCCATAAATATTTTTTCTGATAAAATAGTTTGATTAAATCAGAAGTATTTGTTTTAATAGGTCGATTCAATTGTAATTGTCCGTGTGGAGACGGTGGCCATTAAGGGGAACAAAAAAAAAAACACACAGGAGGCAGATGAGAGGGCGGTGCGTGACGTCATAGGTCATGTGACTGGTTTGTTTTGCTTGCGCCAGCTCGCGCTGACAAAAACAGAGGCAGAGGAAGGAAGCGACGACATCAGAGCAGCTAGGAGCTCGCGTCTCTGCGTTAGTGTTTCGCTAATAAGCCGCCAGCACCGCGGACACGGACAGTTTTATACGTTGTTTTTAGCTTTTATATCGCTGCTTCGAAACAGACGCCACCTCCGCTTTCTCCTCCTGCCAGCTGACCGACTTTGGCGCAACATGCCTTCAGAAAAAACCTTCAAACAAAGAAGGACATTCGGTAAGTCTTACCGCTGCTTGTTTTTAACATGTCCCGCTCTGCTCCTGCGCATCGGGTCGTTTGTCTAACCCCCCTGGGTTTTCGGTTGTGCCCCGAATCGTCCTCTGAACTGCGCAAAAGTGAATCGCGGCGTCGGCGTGCACAGGCCAGGTGGCGGTTTGTTGTTGTCCCTGTGCGGAGTATCAGCCTACATTTTGTCAAGCTACTTCTACTTTCTGCTGCTGATGATTAGCAGAGTCAGCCCCCTCGTTGGGCCTGTTCTCCTTTTAACTTATAATAGGAAGACAGTTGCTTCCACTCGTGGACTTCAGATGTAGTCGAACACGAGGAGGCTGAGAGCTGCTGGCCCGCGTCTCTCAAGTGTTTACTTGTGCGAGGAAAACAAAGTGGTGTCGAAATGCAGGACAGAGAGAGGAGAGCTGCAGGATTGGGGGATGGGACAGTTTATGGAGGAGAAGAAAAGAGTTTAAAAGAGGACACAATGGAAAACTACACATGAACACGTGGAGTTTACGTGTCTTTCTTTTCTTTCTTCCTGTTTTTCTTTCCTTTTATTTTTGGTTTGTGTGCACAGGCCATAGCCTCGACGCAGAGGATACTTTCAGTTCGGTTTCCCAGCCCCACATAACTAAATGCAAGGCCTGCAAACACACTGCCGGGTTTCCATAACGTAATATAAACCACATTCTTTGCTGCTTGTAACAAAACGATGCAAATCGTGAACTGAGTTCAATAGAACTGAAAAATATGGCACTTAAAAAAAAAAATCTTGACTGCTAGAATTTTGAACATCCTTGTAAATCATAGGAATTATTCAAATTTGATTACATTTTTTTTTTAAAAAAAGCTTTTTTTATTCAATGGAAATATGAGATCTGGATGAATGTATTTAATATTTAAATAAAAATAACGGTAACCAAGAGTTGCCACTGTATAAGGAAACGTGTTTCCCAGCATGACTTAACATACATGAGCAGCTTCAGTTTAAATGTACACAAACAGAGCAGAGTTCCGGTCTGCTCTGACAAACGTGTTATGTGTTCGTATGAGGATGTTAAAGTTGGCATGAAGCTGTGAGGGTCCAACATGTCTGCTGGTTAAGGTGGTCATGTGAATATTTGTGCCATGTTGCCAGTTCAGAAAAAGTTTTGTGTGTATACATGAATGTTTACATAGTGATAAGGGTCAGTAGCTGGTAGTCATGTTGACTTTTATCTAATCTTTGTGTCACTGTCCTCTGTGTACAGAATAATCTGGCTGTGTGTGTGTGTGTGTGTTTTGTTGTTTTTTTTAATAATTGACCCATTACGTTGTTACTGAGCCTGTCATAGAATGACTCAAGAACCTAAAGGGAGTTTTCCAGTGTTTCCTTTCTTGAGGTAACTGACTAATTCCCAATATGACACAATAGAGATGTATTTAACCTCAGGGTTATTTGCTTTCCATTTAGTTGGTCTCCGCCCCCTTCCCGCTGTCTGCTCATGAAAAACTGACGCATGCAGAACTTCCAAGTTTCCATCTAAAGTAGTTGTGGAATAATGTGATAATACAATTTTTTAGCATGGAAATAAACATTAATGTTTTGGCCGCAGCATGTTAGTCACTTAATTCAGTTAGGCAGTCTTACAGTGGTCACACAGTTTTCTCAACAACCATTTCTTTTAGCGGCGGGTCACAGGGACACCAGAAACTCAAAGCTTCAATTTATTTTTAATTGTCTCTACTGAAAGTTCCATTCAACTAATTCAAGGTCCAAAATGTGATGTTTAGCTCAAGTACAATACATTTTGTCCGTCAGACAGTGCTGCTGTTGTCAGCTCAGACTGCAACAAGTAGTGCTGAGTATAGACTGTGTGTACAAATATGATGTTGCCACCTGTTGGTTTTGGACTACCGTATATGTTTTATTCTGTTCTTTTCCTTATCTCCCTCTAATGTACTGCACTGTTTGTTCTTAAAAATATTACATCATATTCCCTATTTTTAGACATATATAGCTAAAAACTCCAACTTCACACTGTTCTACACACTTTCTATCAGTTTTATCTATTCTTGGATTGATATGATCTCTGTGAGAATGCCGAATATCTTCCAATAGTAGCCCCGGCGTTTATTCAAAAAAATTATTCGGCCGGCATTTAAAGGAGACCGGCTTTTATTCCCTTCTCGGAATTGTCATGGGATAGAGGACCCAGGTGCGGTTTTTAGACTGAGGTGAAAAGACAGTGTACACAATTGTGCTCCTCCTCTGCTCCCGAGTGTCTCCTTGTCTGTGGTAGCCCAGTACACAAGTGGTGCTCCCCGAAACTTCTCTCTGCCCGACTCTCCTCAAGAGGAATTAAAAGACCAGAAAATCACAGTTAGCAGGTTCGCTAGCTGACAGTTCCAGTTCAGTGTAATAATCTAATCCCACTTCAACAATCAAGGCATCCAGTTTAAATGCGGCTGG
>VURO01018894.1:38333-57421 GCA_015108175.1 Pelvicachromis taeniatus | reverse complement strand
GTGTGGATGTGTAAAAAGATTGCATAGCACAAAAATTTTGAATTCAGTTTTATTCTCGGGACTGTCCTTAAAAAAACTGGATAGTTTGTGTCATTTTCTTCAACCGAGATCAAAGTAAATCAACATATTCATTTGAGAGAAGTCTTCATCTGAGCCTTATTAAGTATAGACCAGATTCATTTCTTGGTAATAACAGTAATTACTGTGGATGGACTAGCTGGATTCCTACTCAGGATTATTACAGTGGCACCCCTGTGAAGCCACTATGCCCAAACATCTGAAATGGACTGTGAATTCCTCTAGATTAAGGACTAGCTTCGCTGTAAAGTCTATTTAAAAAGGGATTAAACTTTGCAAATCCGTTACTTTCTATAAGACCGCATATTTGAATTTTCCTTTGCATTTTAGAGAAGTAACTCTCCCCGTTCTGACTTTTCCATTTTAGGAGCACAGAACTTGTGCAATTACAATAACTACCACATTTCTTTAAGCTGCTGTTTTCAGAACCAGAGTAGGCAGAAATAATTATGAAATGCATCCAATGTTTTTTAAAAATATTAATACAGTTATAGGAATACTTTTTAAAGGGTACTTTTTATGCTGGCCAGCTGAAAAAAATAAGTAACTGAGAGACAAGATTTGTCTGTATGTGGACAGTTAAAAAATGTTGGGCCATTTGTTATTTACAATGGCATCTCCTAACCACTGGTCACAAGATGCACAAGATGGTGGTTCTCAGGCTGTAAACAGAATGAGTGGACAAGTTAATGATATTAAGCTATTTAAGATCAGTGTTTAGTTCAGCGCACTGGCTTAGGTCACGTTATCATGGCATCATTTAAGGCTACATTCTTCCTTGTATATGCTATTTCTATTAAATAGATTGCACACTGTTGTTAAGGCTGTCATTTATTGGCGCTAAGCTGCACAACCCAGATAAAGAAATCCTTGGGATATATAGTCAGATATGAGTGTTTACTGATATTAAGTTGAGCTTTACGTTTGAGCTTTCATAAACATGAGTGAGGATGTGCTCTACTGTATCTAACTGAATATAAGATAAAGAAATACTTATCCTTACATCATATTTTACATTCTTATATCATGATTGTTGGCCAGTAAACAAGTATGATGAACATCATGTAAATCCTTTACATGCATAAATCATGTACATGTATAAAGAATTTAGGGAAAAAAAACCTTACAGACATGTTTTATATTTAAACATACAAACAAAGTAAAACTCTCATAGATAAACCCATCCTCACAGCACGGCTTCTGCTAAGACGGACACCCCAGTAAGAATAATTCATTTCAGAGATAGCCAACATTTGCAATTAAGCTTCATCTTCACTGCAATGTTGTCACATTCCCATACTCTGCCTTCTCTTTGAATGAATCACCTGTACACTTTAATTACTGAGTCTCTTTCCCCAAGCCCACCCACCGCCATCAGCCTACCTCTTGCAGGCCTCATTATCAAACTAGGGCAATTTCCCCCCCAGCAACCCCATCTCTAATGCATGGATACTTTAAGCAAGACTGATGATGGCCAATAAATGTGTTAGAGCGAAGCTGTATAAATGATCTGGGATAAATGCGTGTTTTAAAATTCAAACATGGAGCAAAGATGAGGCTTCAAGCCACTGACATTACGTGTCTTACATGTCTATTTGGTCAAGCTCTGGGTGCTGAATCATCACATAGTTTGGATAACCAATATATGATTTATCAGTATCAGATTTTAATCAACTTGAAGTTCACAAGTTGAACACATTTGAGTCACTGCTTTTCAAGCTTAGTCTTAGCTGTAGATAGAATTCGTGTGAGTATGCCTTTTCCTTGTGGTGAAGTGAAGACATGCCCACTTTTGCCTCCGTAGTGGCTGTAGCTGAGGTAGGTCAGAACCACCAACTGGAAGGTTGGTGGCTCGATCCCTGTATGTTTCAGTCTGCATGCCACGAGTATAATCTTGGGTAAGATAGTAACCCCAAGTTTCTCTCTAATGTGTCCATCAGACTATGAATGTAAGATAGAAAAACAATTACATAGAAAGAGCATAGAAAAAAGTGCTTGGGTGAATGAGGCAAGTTGTGTAAAGCGCTCTGAGTGCTCAGAAAGAGTAGAAAAGTGCTATATAAGAACCAGTCCATTTACCATTTAGCATACCTGACCAGCATGTCCATCCTGCTCTTTTTGTGAACTTGTCTTGTACAGATAAAAGAAATGCAAAACATACACACAAAATTGTGTCAGATGTGTTTTCTACTTTAGTCTTGAGTGACACTGACCATTAAAAAAAAAAAAATCTTCTTTTTAAAAAAAAATATGCAAAAAGGATAGAAGCAGAAGTAGAACGTTTACTACCTCTAACTAGAAAGAACTGACAGTGATGTGAAGTGTTTTGGACCAATCTACAAAAAAAAAAGAAGACCAATGAGTTAAAGGATGTCCTTGCCCAAGATGTAGAATAGTGAGAGCATAGCCTGAAGCTGTGCCATGATGTATATTGTGTAAGCTAGACAGCTGTGTATTGTGACAGGGCATTCTTTAACTCCCTAGAGTGAGTGACAAAGCCATAGATTTCTCACAGGAACCTGCTGCTTAGGAGAGATGACAGATACATGTTGTTGATAAAGTGTGTGGAAGGGATCGCTAATAAGTTCCTCCAGATCAATAAATGACTACATGCTGCAAATTAAACTGTAAATCTCATCAATGGTAGTTCATAATTCTTATGTCAAGCGCACATACTAGCTAACGTTCTTACTGCTTATCATAACCTCATGCTTATTAAATATGGGCCAAGGCTAAGGGTAGTATAATAACACAATTCTAACGTATATGATTGTATTAAAGTGACAAAATGTGGTACAAGGTTGTGCTGACGTTTGACGTTTTCCCCAGAGAGGCTTTGACAAATAAATGAATAGTCACTTCATGTAGGGAAACTCTGTCTTGATAACAGGGCATGGCGTCTATTAGCTGAAGCATGAAAAACAGATTCTATGGCAAGCAGAAAAGCAAGATGCTTGATACACGAGTCTGATTAATCAAGTGCTTCTCGCCTTGCTATATATGAAAAGAGAAAGAGTCCCATATCAAATGACATTGAGAGTTGTGTATTAAACCACCAGAACATGTTCTAACAAGGCGAGAACATTAAAGTCACTTCGGCATACATGCTGCGTACCCTAAACACAGCACTGACATTGCGGTTTTACTCTTTATGTAATGACTTAATTGTGACTGGAAAGGAAACACAAAAGTTTTAGGTTTCCGCTATACCTTTTGTGGTACTTGAAGCACATTTCTCATGAAGCAGTTTCTCATTTTGCCCCATTTCCACGCTGACTGGGACTTTAATCCATTTTTTTGCTCTTCCTAGAAAGACAAAAATCCCCTTTCAAGGATTTGATTAACCTTTATTTAGGAAAAATCAGACTGAAAAGAATGAAGTGAAAGAAATGATGTTTTTTAAAGCAGCTTTAACCACTGTTACTCATAGCTGTCCCACTTGGGAGTATCCCTTTGAGCTGTGGTCATGAAGTCTCAGAAGAACATCTCTTCCCTGTGGCTTTGTACTGACCAGTAGACCACGAACACAGCCAGGCAGTGGCTGGTCAGAACCCAGCCTTTCTGCATTTGACCACGCTAAGTTAGAACAATTATACTGCATGAAGTTTACCATACTGTAGTAGTGCATATATCATGCATTGTCCTTTCTTTGGTAATGCAGTACTTTTGATAAAATTTCTTTTGGCTTTCTGTTTTGTGGTGTAGGTCCTAGGTCCAAAGGCCAAATCTCTGGTGGGTAGCCATAAGTCACGTCTGGGTTTAGCACATTGCTGAGGCTGGCTGAGGTTTGCTGAGGAACCACAGCCTAATTCACCCAGCGCTGTGAGGAGACGGTCCGTCTGCAGCCCAGAGCCATGACCAACCAGTGGCTTTACTGTGGGGATGCATGCCAGAGATATTATCCCCTTTCCCTTATTATTATATCACCCCTCGTTTAGCCACCACCCCTCGTTCTTTTCATTCTCATTTATGTTGCTTTTTTTTAAAATTCCAGGTTAATGTGTTATTTAATATTCTATTTTTAAATTAACTGTAACAACACTTAAAAACCTCCAGATCTCTTTGCTATCCAGGCACACTTTCTAAGTTGTGCTTTATCTAGTGCTATAATAACACATCTGGCAGAGTTTCACTGCCAAATGGCAAGTGAGATAAACGTGTGTGTGAACATTTCACTCAAGTGCTTTACAATACTTGAAAAGATAATCCATTTTTAAGGAGAAAGGAGTGAGTGGGAGAGTTTAGGGTTTAAACAGCGCAGTAATCTCTCCATATCTGCCTCTCTACACGACACATTTTTTCCCTGCCACTTACTGGAGATGTGGGGATGTGATAACTAAGAGTAAACATACTCGGGCTGCATGTTCCAGCACACACATGCAGATACATGCACCCACGCATGCACACAGACACACACACATACACACACACACACACGAGCTACTTTCAAATCATTCCCTGGTGCCACCGCAGCTACTTTACAAATAATGGCCCCCATGTGTGCTCGGGGCTCCAAGCCTGTGTGAGGCAGGGGTCTGGGCTCTGTGCCCAGTCTGAAGCCCTGTCAAGATCACTGTAAATTTCTCCCTGTTTTCAGCAGCTGTAATTTAAGGGCCAGATGTACAGGAGACTGAGGACAGAGCCAGATAAACAGCTTGTTACATATTTCTTTACCATGTATACTGTTTTACATGGATATCCATGTACCACAGTGAATTTGTTTTGGTAGTAGCAAATTCCTTTTCTGTCCAGATCTCATGTAGACACGCAGTACCCACAGGACAATCTGCTATGTAATATAATGCATGTCATATTTATCTTGCATTATATCACTTGATGCCTGAGTTAGTGCCTTTTCACAAAGCAAACTCCATGCTCTGTCTGATTTAGCTGGTGATATTTATTTATGAGTCTAAGCATTTAAAAAAAAAAGTTTAACTTGCTGATAAATAAATAGTTTTGCATGCGTTGGGACATCATTGACATGTCAATAGGACAACACATACTTTCACTAAAAAAATCTTGTGTCATAAATATTATTAAAGATGCTCCTTCACTGACGGGGCATTCTCCTTCCATTACTGGCCTCAGTTTCCTAGATTGGAAAAATTCCCTGTGACATCCATAGAGACACTGGTATTGTAAACAGTGGGTGTTACCAGGGAAAATATTGTTAAATCCTGAAACTCCACCCTAATTGGGAATATAATGGAGAATGAAGGGACACCGCTGAACTAAGTGGGAGGCCTGATGAATGTGTGTAGACTGAATATGTAGGGGAATCTTTCATGTGTTTTGGCAAGGAGACAGCATACTGTTCAGGCCTTGTGTGAAAAGTCACATTTTATAAGTTAGTGTGATGAGGTCAGGACACGGTGCTGCAAGTTATAGAACATTCTGGATCTGAGCAAGTATGAAAGTAAATATATATTTCTCAGCTATAAAAAATCTTAATATGAAAATACTAGGGGTGGGAATTTAACTTGTTAATTGCGATTGATTAGTTAGAAAAAAATAACGCGTAGAAAAAAACAAATGCATTTAATCACACTTTGTATTCCAAGCAAAGGGGACCTTTTGCCAGTTTTAAGTAAAGTTCAACAGTTTTATGACACTGAAAGCAAGCAAAATTTGATGTATTACAGACAGTCCTGCTAATATCGAGGAACTACACCAGAAGCAAACAAGACTGGGGGCAGCAGAAAGATCCACTCGTACAAGATGATTCCACACGGTGGAATACAACGCTGGATATGGTTTCTCGTCTACTCGAGACGCTGTTTTTGCTGCTTTAGACAAACAAAAGCATGAGCTCGTCATTTTAACTGCATCATAGCTGGTAAAACTCCAAAAGCTGACGGCTGTCCTTGATCCATGCAGGTAAATAAAACTATTTTTTAACTTATTGTTACTGCTTCTTCAAAAAGCTCTATAGTTGACAGTTATTGTGTAGATTATAAATTACTTTCTTGAACTGTCTCCTACAGGTTTGTGACTGAGCTTCTTGGAGGTGAGACATATGTCTCTTGTTCAGTGGTTTTACCTGCTTTCTGCCACCTGCATCACACCATGGAGGTCTCCGGTGATGACTTAAACTATATGGTGAAATTTAAGACTGCCTTCACAGAGGACCTATTCCATCGTGTAGCTACACTCAACCATCGGTGGCTCAAGATAGCTACTGTGCTTGACCCACGCTTTAAGGATTTAAAGTGTCTTGCAAGGGGAGAGAGCGAGAAGAGGTTTGAAGCAGCCTTGTGGCGATGCTGCAGGAACTGTGTACAGATGCCACAACAAAGGAGCCAGCAAAGACAAAGACCATCCTCCTGTCTTCATTGTCTTCAGACTCTGATTCAGACTCTGACGCCCTGTGTAACAGGGCCCTGAGTTTGTACAGAGCAGACTCCGGCATCAGCAAGAAAGACTTCCCACGACAGTGGTGGTCGAGTTGAGCAGGGACCCACCCACAGCTGTCTCTCCTGGCCCGCAAGTACTTGATTAGTCCTACCACTTCTGTCCCATGTGAGAGACTGTTCTCACTTGCATGTCGCACAGTAACAAAAAAGAGAGCTCTGGTTTGCTCTTACTTTTGTCACATCTTTGCTAATTCAATTGCACTGGATTAGCACTGACAAACTTTAAGATTTGTCAGTATACCAGTAAAATCTGTGCAAATATTTCTTGCGTTAAAAATATTTTCTGGATTCACCCATTCCTAATGCAGCTGTTCACACTGACCAAATAATTTCACTGGAGTAATTTTATTAATATATATTTTTTGTTCAATTTTTCAGATTTTCTGGCAGTGTGTGCATGTGACATATATCTAGAAGCTGCTTTGGGTCAATCAGCTCTCTAAAATTCTTTCTCTGCATCCTCAGATGTGGTCCGAGCTGTGTCGACAAGAGCTCAAACTGCCCCACTGACATCCTGAAATATGTATGAAAGCTTCAACTCTGGGATCAAACCATCAAATTTTCCCTGCTGCACCTTCTTGTAAGAATTCCATGACTTGACATCAATTTCAATTTTTTTTCATAGGGCACTTTTTGAGAACAAATTTTCAGCAAAAACACAACATTTTCAGTCTACACACTGTGCATGGCAAGTTTGAATCAGAAAAATTCAGAATTTTGGTTGTGTTTTGTTTGCAACACATTCAGTGTATAATAGCCTTGACTAAGTAAAATCAGCCGGTCTTCTGCCAGTAGAAATGTTTATGTTTAGGTTGGTCATATGCTGCCACTTTAACCCCTTTATCTAAATGCTCTTTAAAAGCTAGATTGGGGTTGACTGCTTTGTAGCCACCTTCAAGTAACTGCTTAGCTTTATTGACAATGTTAGGGTAAGTGAAGCCACATAAGGATCCTGGGAGCGATGAACTTGCTTCGTACAGGCCCAGACCATAGACCTACGTAAAAACTGAACAATGTTTTACATAGTGACTCATCTCTAGCAATTATGACAATAATGATACTGCTGAGTTGATATGTTAATGTTGCTGATTGTTTGTCAGATGCCTCTGGCATTGTACGTACTTGAAAGGTCCTTTTTGGCAATAAGGGACTCAGACAGCAAACTTATTTTTTCTTGGAAAGAGCACAGGTACATATAACAAGGTAGTGGTGTTGACATAAATACAAAGCATGTTAATGAGGCTCTTGGTGCCTTGAACTTTGTTTTCACTTATGTTTAGATTTATATTCATCAGCCGTTATGTTGCCTTTACTAAGTAACTCAATTCACTAGCAAAAGCTAACTGGTTAGCTTATGAAATGATGACTTTGGTTAAAGGAGACCCATCACCAACATCAACTCTGCCTTTTAAAAAAATATGCACTAGAGTACACTCTGTGTTAAAATGCAAGGTGTCCTATCCAACCAACTAGTAATTTGGATATATATTTAATCCTTAGAGCTGAACTTCTTTACCCTGAATGTGGAGTTTTGAAGTTTATGAAAATCCTTCCCACAGTCTCACATTTCATACACAGTGTACACTTTCAAACATGATGATACGAAACCATTTGTGGTGTTCATCTGCGAATGTAATTGGCTGGCAGTTTTCCAGTTTTGAATATAATGGCAAACTTGCTTTAAACCAGATTCGTGCAAATAAACTCTTGGTATAAGTGAGTCATTATGATACTGTCAGTAACAATTAGCTGCAGTTTCTGTAGTATAAACTTTACACACACACATGCAGTAAAGTCACAGTCTTTCTGTCCAGTGTGTGCCATTCATAACATATTGCATACTTATAAACTAGTCTGTGTGTGTTTTTGTGCATCCTGTAAAAATGGCCAGGCAGTCTGTGACCACACAGAGAGTAACAGCAGGAGGCCTACACGTCGCTGCCTTACAGATTTCTCAGAAAGGGAGCCTCATTTTCTCCTGGTGTTGGCTTCACTCTTTAGTTTTCTCCTTTTAGTATGGGCACTAATATTAGATCAGCCAAGACTGCTGCTCGATAGAAAATGCTTTATGCTTGTTAAAATAATTGCTCTCAGTTTTCCAACTCATAAAATTGCCTTTGTAATTTGGTGGGGAATGTATCTTCTGAAACAATCACTCTAATGCTAGAGCAATGGCAACAGTTTTAATTAGTAGCATTGAGTTTCCACAGAAATGAATTCTGGGTGCTGCACAGAGCAGTAATTGTTGAGGTAATAGTCTTATTAATTCTGCTGCACTTACAGGGGCAAACAGCAGCTAGCCTCACCACACCTTCACTAACAACCACAGACACATATACACACACAAATACCACCTCAGGGTGAATTTTGGCATTACAAGTTGAGGGAATTCAAATTTGCTGAATACATGGACAATCACTTTTATAATCAGGTTCTGTTATTCTCACTACTGGACCAGTATGGAAACATGCCATCAGATGCTGGCAGAGGTGCTGTAGTGCTTACAAAGGCCACGGCTCTGTTAGTCGTCCTGAAGAATTCCACCTAGAATGCCTTTGTGCCACAGGGCTTCTAGCTGTACACTAGTTGCTACAGAGGGCTTTCACAAGCTAGGACCCCACTGATGTAATCCCATAATCCTCCTGCACAGGGGTCTCAGGACTGCAGGAAGGAAGTAGGGTGGAGTGGTGTGCTTTAATTAAAATCTGAAAAGGCAAGTTGAGAAATGTAAGTAATGGTTAAAACTTGATAAAAGGAGTATGTTTATGAGAAATGTTGCAATGGTTGAGATCCATCTACATAAGATCTTTATACAAAGTAAAAATCTTACTGTGGATGTAAAACACACAGCTAAATTCTTAATGATTTGCTTATTTTCCTGAGAGAAATAGCAATAATGAAATAGTGCTGACACAGAATATTTAATTTAGGGTTGAGATTTTAAAGAATACTTGGTCCAGAATTGAATGTTGCAGGCCAACACTCAGAAGGTCTGTGTTTAATGAAAAGCCTGTTCTTCAATACAAATCGCCTTATTTACTTCTTCTGGCCCCTCTTGTTTTATCTGATTTCATTCCTTTCACTTAGTCTGCATTATTGCCCCTTCTCCTGAGCTATTGATTTTGGTGAACATAGTTATTGCAACATGAAAACCTTTGAGTCTCCATCTAGTCATTGTGTTGTATGCAGCAGACTGAAGAAAGAGTAACCAGTCAGATCTCCAATTTACATTCACTTAGTTGGAAAACATTAATTTCTGTGTAGACAATCAATATCACTTACAGGATAATTGGAATGTTATTAATCTAGCAATATTCTTGTATAAATGTACCATAGCCTACTATGGTGCACACAGAGAGGAACATAGTTATTATTTGGCCTTACTTTATGTTATATGAAATATCTACATGAAAACATATTAAAAATATTAAACTTTTACATGTCCATTTTGTGTGTTTTTAGTGCATTTGTTCTTAAGTCTGTATAGATTTTCCTTCATCCCTACCATTGAGATAACTGAAAACTAAATAAATCCTGGTCCATAAAAAAAATACAAATGTCAAAGAACTCCAAGAGTAGGCCACAGGAACAACCTGGGGTTTTGTTGTAGCTGGCAGGAATGTTGGACCAACTCTAATCCAATCACAAAGGGACAGCAGGGCGGTTTCACCCTGAACATTGGATATTGCTTCTGTGGACCCCAGATTTACTTTCACTGTTAGTTTTTTGGACTGGCTTACTTGTTGATTTTCAATGAACAATATGTTTGTCTGTGTATTCAGTCATGTAGATGGAGGAATTTCACAATTGGACAGACCTCGAGTGTTCATGACGACATGAGGCAAGTCTACAATGACAAATAATCTTCTGATCATTAAATTAACCCCATGCAACTTAGACGACAAAAAGTCATTTCCCAAAATCTATCCCTTACCAATCAGAATGGGTTCTGCACATGCTTTGAAATGAATAATATTCATAGTCTGTTAATAGGGAATTAAATGCATAGGAAAAAGACTACTTGATAGCTGTCTCTTCACAGTTAGGCCAATGCTAGTGATGATTAACCAAGACATAAAAATTGTAGACTAGTGACTCTGCTGTACCATAGTAGACATTTCATCAAATGACAGGGCTCCAGATCTTTTTGAAAAGTTATTAAATAAATAGCAGAGACACTGTATTTAATTGCCATGCAACACCAATAAAATAAATAAATAATAACATAAATAAATAATATAAAATATAATCCATATTTTTTTTATATTAAGTACGACTATTAAAAATATGTGAAGAAAATTGGCTTTTATCTGATACACACTACCTACTCAACAACAACTTTAACACAATGAAAAAATCATACAAGGCCAAATGCCACATCTTCATTCAGAGTGAAATGCGTCTTATCAGTGTACAGTGCATTTATCACATGATGCACACACTTGACCTGGACAAGAAGTTTTTTTTTATTGACTGATAAAATCTAATTACATTTCAAAGGTTCCCAAAGAAGTCCAGCACGAGGAAACACCCCATTACAATCACGATATTGCAGCGTGTATCTGTCTTTCAGTAGACAGTGCATTGTCAGGGGTGACAAATTAAAGGAAAAACCACCATCTGCTGTTGGAGAAGCTTCACTGTGTTTGACACAATTCGTCTCTGGAGCTCTACTGACAATTAACCATAATTCTTTAATGATATTCTTTAATGTAATATTTCAGTGGTGGTGAAGGAAAGCATTGTCTAACACATCTGCAAATTCTTGTATTGATCTCCATCTGTGTTGAAAGCTATTAAAAATAAACAATATAGCATATGACCATTTTTGCCCCATGGAAGTCCCATGGCATCACCACATTAGAAGAAACTACACTCATAAGACAAGAAATGTTTCACCCTACCATAAATCAGTCTTTGTATCAATTTTCAGAGAACATTCAAACAAACAAACAACTGCATTTGTATAGCACTTTTCATAGTCATTAAGGACCCAAAGCGCTTTACACTACATTAAATACTGTTGTCTAGCATCATAAATTATTTATATATCTGGGTTGTTGCCAATCATCTCCCAACCACCATAGACAGTAGGGCTAGTGTCATCAATTCAAACACTTAAGACAGGCTCTTTCTGAATGGAAGGCCACAATGGCCAAAAAATTCATCAGCAAAATGTAAGAAAAGGGCTCAAATCTGACATATGAATGTCTCATTGAAACATTTTGGCTCGCATTTTATTGTAACACTGCCAAATGAGTCTATGGGGTAAAGAACCTTTGACTTAGCCAGGAACCCTTGTAATTACGTGTACTGCTGGATAGGTCTATTGTAATACAAAACTACATGACTACTTATTCCAAAGTCTATCAAACCCACAGCTAAAAGGATAATAGCTCAGCCTTAGCTTAGCCATGGAATAAAAGATATTTAGTCCGATTGCTCTGCTGAATACAGAAACTACGTAAATCAAAAAGGTGTAAATTAAGAGATTTCTTAATTAACTGCAATTGTGAACCAGTTAATAAGAACAAGATGATTCCCCGGTGGGCAGGCAGGATTACTGCTGTAATCTCTTCTGTCACATTTTGTGAAGCCCCAAATCTCCCCTTGCTCTAAGGAGCATTCTGCCCGTCAGTTGAAATGAAAGAAGCCTTAACGAACACCTCTCCCACTCATGGAGCACTCACATCCACTTACTGTTTAACATGGGCTGTGTAGCTCATGCTGATGGCGTGTGCACTAAAACTGGGAAATCAGAGTCCACTGAAGTGTAGAGTGATTCTCGCATTCCTTTAAAGAAAAGAAAAAAAACTTGCATTATTTTGCTTTTTCTGTGTCCATGTTTATGTCTTGGGCACACTCTCAATGAGCAGAGTGCAAGTTCCTCTATTGAAATGGCACTCTCAAGTGGTTGCATTAAATTTACCATATTGAATAGTGTATGCAAAACATGTGAAATAACTTCAGAAAAAAATTGCCAAAATTAAAGATTACAGTTAGGTTTATTGTGAACTGAAGATATGAAGTAGTACTGGCAGTATATTATTCCAAACCCCAATGAAGTTGAGGGACTAAGGGTAGGCACCCTGTTTTTCTTTTGTATTATCATAAATCATAGTAGGCCTATTTAGTCATTCAATACCACACTGTCCCCTGGGACCATAATCTGTTTACAGGAACACTGCAGCTTTGCATAGTACTTTCAAATCCATACCAAATGCATTTTTAATTGGTAAATAAATGCAAAACGCATGCTAACAGGCAATTGTAGCAGTGCTCCTGAATGCTTAAATATGGTTCTAACCATGATGTTCACATTATGGATTTTGCATCACTGTGTGTTTCCAAGGTGATTTATAATCAGCCAAGCATCCAATCTCCATTGTAGCATAATGGAAGGTCTTGAACCAAGCTATGACTTCATCACATTTCCATATGAATATTGAAGATTTCACAGAGTCTCTAAACGAGAACCACAATTGTGTTTAATATTGTAATAACGCATTGTACAGTAATTTTTAGCTATTGCAATTACAATTTTTAGTTATTACAATAAAGTCCTTACTTTACCTTTGGTACATTGGAAAAAAAACGACCCACATGTATATTACATAGTAGTGCGCTTTACATGTAAATGCTTTCTTTTTGTAGACAAATCTCTTTAAAATAATCAACAATTACAAGAACCAGAGCTTCATTTATAGGTGAGTATTTCAGTGTCTTAAATTAAAATAATATACTAATTAGGAACTAAGACCAAGTAGCTTATTGTTTTCTATGCTACTTAAGCAAATGCCATTAACCATCACTATTTCCATTCTCCCTTATGCACATTTTGTCCCCCAATGCTTCTTTTATTCATAACATTGTGCACTGCTTTTCAATTAGCTGTTTTCTAGTTAGAGGATGATTTCTCATGCAGTCTGTCTGTTTTTTCTTCTGGAGTGACTTAGTTAATTATTTTTAGCAGGACCAAGAGCATGGCTTAAAATGTGACTGCTGTTCCAGAGCCACCCAGTGATCAAAGGCCAAGGCACATCACCATGTGGTTGAGCACATGATTCTATTGCAGGTAAGGGAGTAAAGAACATAAACATCCATGTGATTGCACAGCAATTAAAGTACTTGATAGCTAGATTGTGTTAAAGAAAAGGACGCCAAGATATGTTTTTGTTTCTGGGTGTGAAAACCATGTCAATCAATCTCCATTTAAGCTGAAAATGAAAAGCAAAGAAAAACATTTTTGAGTTACTGCAATATTATACCCATGATTTTAATAACATTGATCTACTGTGGTTTTTAACTATAGCCAATTGTAGTGTGTAATAAGGGAACAATTTAGCAGTATGTTTCTTTGCAGGATTCAACAGCCCTTGCAGTTATTGAAGAGGATACTGTTTCTACGAATTAGGTCCAAAGGTGAAACGTCCCCTTTTATCATCATAATTGAGGGTAATTAAGATAGGCGTTTATATCACTGCAGCAATGGACAGTAGTTACCCAGACTTTATAGTTTAATTGCTTGCTTTGTTTTTCAGACAATCAAATTTACAGTAAAAAAAAAACAAATTATAAAAATACCTTAGTGTACAGTTTCTTAGAAACTTTTAAAGAACATTTGATAAGAAACTCCCATCGTTCTTTAGAATATTATAATCATTAATTTTCTTAAACAGAACTTTCTAGCAACCTTTGTTTCTGAGTTCAAAATTTTAATTGCTTAAAAAGGCTGCTAAATTAGTTGTATGGTCTTGTTGAGGTGCACAGCCTTCATTGAGGACCAGATGTTACTAGGTGCTATTCCACCTAATGGTGGAATTGAACTCAGAACCTTCTTGCTATGAGGCAGCAGTGCTAACCTCTGTGCCACTGTACTGCCTGCAAATTGATATTATTTATTTTATTTTTTTTATTTTATCCGAAGGTTAAATAAACACCATTTTTTTTAAAGCATTTTCTGGCACTCATTGGCCATTGAGTCGGTCTTTACAGGGTTAATTAGGACATTTTAGGTTGATGGGCTGGCAGTGGTAACCAAATCACTGCCCATTTAATTTACTTATAATTTCCAGCTTCTCTCTTAGTGTCTAAGCTGCATAAAGGGCAAGAGGCTTAGTCTACTTCTTTCCATCCTAACTGTTTCTTGGTGCTTTCATCCAGGCCTATGGCAGTAACCAACATGTTAATGTGGTTTTAAAACATCTGCACCCAGTCTTTTGCAATAAACACCCATGCCTGCCATCCCTTTTTGTTATACTCATGAACTGAGACTGTCAAATTGTCAAAGATTCCTCACAGTATTCCTGGAGGCTAAAGTAATGCTATCTAGGCATCTGGTTAGATATTATATTATAGACTTTTAGGTCAGATCTTTAAAAAAAATAGTTTCATCTGAATGTAGAAGCAGGAAATTAAAGATCATCTTTATGTCTTTAAGACATTCCCGGAGTTTAACTAATTGGTATGCGTTATCCGGCTACATGGATTGATAAAGTTGTGTATCATGTGCATGAAAATGCATGCTATGCCTTATAATGATCCTGCCTAAGGAAATCATGAATAATGTAAACAAAATGGGTCCTAGCACGGAATCTTGTGGAACTCCATAATCAACCTTAGTGTGTAAAGAGCACTCTTGTTTTATATGAACAAATTGGAGTCTATTAGATAGATATGAGTCAAATAACTGCAGCACAGTACTTGCAATACCTACAGCATGCTGTAATCACTGTTATAAAATATTGTGGTTAAGCACAGAAATGACTTCATTGTCATAAGAAGATCATTTGTAACCTTCATTAAAGCTGTTTCTGTGCTGTGAGTACAAATAAACCATTCCTCTGAAAAACGATCAGTTGGCTGTTTTACAACTACTCTTTTGACAGCTTAGACTGCTGGGTCAAGTGATGTTGTCATGACCCAGGTCAGATCCAGTGTTTTCCTTCCCGTGCATCCTGGTATCCATCCCAGGCGGAGCGCTCATCTCGTCAGCTGCTCTACTCACCTGTTCCTGATCTGCGAGTAATCAACAGATGGTATTTAATATCAACGTCCTCATCTCTCCTTCACCAATTTGTCGACCAACCACATGTTGGTAACCGGCCACCTTGCCTTGAGTTCTCTGTATTCAGAGTCGTATTTACCTGTTGCTCTCTGTGTTTCTAGTTGCCACATCTCTCTTTTACCTCAGCAACTTGCCACTCACAATTCCAGAAACCATCATTTGGCAGTGATTCTCTTCTCTCAGGAAAAACACCTCTTGCCATCTCCACCTGCTTGCCCACCTGACACCATCTGTCGCCAATCACGGAAAAGAAAAAGGTTCCAGTCATTACTCTCATAATTCATTTTAGAGCTCTCTTGGCCATCCACTCCCCGAAGCAGTCTCACCTCACTCGAAATAAAGCACTTGAAAACGTAGTATTGCCATCCGTGCTTGAATCTGCTCGTGGGTCCAAATTCTCACACCAGCCTCCAGGCTCCTGTGACAGATGTCTTTATAAGTAATAATCTAACTATCACTGCCAGTTTGAAGGCCTATGGTACGTAGCTGATTAATAGGGATAGGTTGATCATATTTAAGATTGACACATTAATTAATGATAGGAGTTAGTTGAGCAGTCTTATAGGAATGGGGTCTAAAAGACACACTGGTGATTTAGAGGAAGCAATAATTGAAGTTAACTCAGAAACATCAATTGGAGAGAAAGAGTCTAAATAAATGTCAATGATATTGAAAGTAGCTGTACATAATCTTACATCTGTGAGATGATCATCTATGAACTGTTGCTGTTGACTGGAATCTAGTTCATCTGATTGGTTCACCTAAACCAAACAGTTGATTAATTATTACAGACTTTCTGGGTGGATAAATTAATACAGTAATTAATACACAATAAGGGTGCCTTATTGTGAGCACAGGAAATAATATTTTACATTCTAAATCCTGCATGGGGATTGTCCTAAATTGAGTCATTATGAAGAAACCATTTCCTATCTATAAACATTTTATAAGTCATTAAACTTAGAGCTGGAAGCTCATGCTTTGGTGTTGCAAACCATGTTTTGGATTTCCTGTAATGTGGGTTCTTTTCTTTTGAAATCTGTTTAGGGTTTCCACGTTTTTCTTTTTTCAGTTGATTTCTGGTCTCTGAACCCTAGATGGGTTCCTGTGTACACTCTAAAAATGCATTTGTTGACTCAACTAGACAAAGGGAAAAAGACAGTTCCTTTCCTGATCACAATGCTTCAGTTTGTAATGGACAATTAGAGTGCATTGACTTGGTAAATACAATACTTGGAGAATCACATCAGTGTGCGCTGCACAGTCTTCATTGAAGTGATTCTGTGAAGAAATGAGAAAAACAAAACCTTTAATTTGTATGGTTATCAGCACAAACCACAGAAAATGTACTTTTTGCTAAGAATAAAAAGATATTTGCTTTCCAGATTTTAATGTAAGCAGACATGGAGATACTATTAGGAAGGACACTGAATGACATTACAAAGAAAGGAGAAAATCTAATGTACCTTTACTCAAGCAAAAAAATATGTATGAACAAGACATGACAAGCAACTTGGGGGGGGGGTAATGGAGTGAGCCAGTCAAACAAAATTGACACCCTCTTCTTGACGAGAAGCCTAGGCTCGGGAGAGCCAGATTGTCCTGTGGAGAGGTTTGCTCCCAGATACTCGATTCGGTCGGTTGCGTTGTGTGTCTGGTGACACTCTGGACGGAAGACAACGGATGAAATCCCGAACCAGGATAACAGAGTTCTGGCTGATCGGACCTGGCTCGGACCTGGCTTATTAAAGAACAAGTAGTGGCTACAGCCGTTTCAAAACCACACAAGGCTGGCCGAGATGATTGACGATGGGCAGGGCTTTGAGTACTCAGTCTGTGTTTATTGAATGCATATGGGCAAGATCTTGGAGAAGCTCACGACTCTGAAATGAGAATTGAGAGAATTGGTGACCAGTGATGAACATTGGACCAACTGTAAAAACTGGGTGCAGTTGTTCAAATGGTTAGCGTGAACAATGCCTTGCTGAAATATGCTGAAAAAAAAAAGTATTTTGGATATGTTACTTCAAAACCTGTATATAGTTTTCAGCACAAAATTATTATTTGTCTGACCACAGAACAATTTCCCAGTTTGTTTCAGTCCATTTTAAATTTACTTTGGCTAAGAAGAGTGAGAGAGGGTGAGCGACAGTTCTATAGATGAAGAACTATCCAAAGCCTTAGGAGTTTTATGTTGAGAAATATATTATTTTGAATTTGTTCCACAATCTGTAGACAGAGTTTTTGCAGATTGGTGAACCTCTGCCCATCTTTCTTTCTAAGAAACTGCCTAGTCTTTTTATAACCAGTCCTGTTACTGACCTGATCTAATCAGTTGCAAAATGTTCCTCCAGCTGTTTCCTTTTAGTACCACTTTTTGCTCTCCCATCCCAACTGTTGCTGTCATCAAAATAAGCTATTTTTTTATGAAATAGTAAAATTTCTCAGTTTAAAAATCTGTTATTTAAACATCTGATGCATTTTCTATGTTCTATTGTTAATAAACTATGGATTTGTGAGATTTGCAAATCAATACGTTTTGTTTTCATTTACATGTTATTCAGCTACCTAGCTTTTTGTGGAATTGCGGTTATATCTAATTAATTCATATAGAATCAAAAAATTTTTAAAATATATTTATGTGTATTATATGTATTTGTAATGCCAGCTTTATGCAGATTACATATGAGTGTGTTTCAAAATTGCCATGTCTTAAAATAAATGTTGTGCATAGCTGGGCTCCATAAATGCATTGTACAGACTCTTACTCTTACTCTTTCCAAGAAATTGTTTAGGAATGAAGGAGATAGTGGTATGCCATGAGTAGACTGGCCGGCTGTAAATTAATGCTGCCAAAGATTTAAGATACTCTGCTTATCATGCTTTTATCACATTCTTATCAAAATATGAGCTCCTAAAGCCTCATGGGTGATCAATGGACATCCTTACTGCTACTGAAATAAACACAAGGGCATTCAGTGTTCTTTCTGTTGTTATCTTAACAAGTTATCACATGGTCATTAACCATTTATTTGGTCAGCAATCAAAAAGAAATGCTGTCTTTGAATTGGAAAACTCTGACATTTACCTGACATAATATTGACCAGTATTATTAACGCAAGTAACACTGTAATTCAATCAAGCTACTGCTAGCAATGATTACAAAAAAGTCACAAAAACCATACTATATAATTGTACTCCATATACTGTACTATCACTGCACAACACTACATTGTACTCTATGACACTGTTCTAGGAAGAACCTGTTTGTGTCTTATCTGAAGCTATTTAAAGCTGCTGTCAATAATGGCATGTTGGTAAATGATCAACCAGAGGGAGTGGACAGTGTAGTCAAACTGGTAAACAACCATAGAGACACTTAGTATCCAATGATTACTTAAGGTATGTACATTTATTAAAATTCTGTTAAATCAAACCATCTATGTTGTACTTGTATTTTATGATATGCTTCTTACTATAGCCCATGTATATAAGTAATTTCACCCAAGTCTCTTAATGAATGTATA